>JANKYE010589789.1:0-11329 GCA_032467995.1 Erythroxylum dillonii | reverse complement strand
TTATATGTCCCAGATCTTGAATAGACACTAACTCTAGGATATACCCTTATGAGATCAAAAGGCTTATTTCATCTTTATCATCCATCATCTTTATCGGTTGATGACAACAGGCTATATCTATACCTTTAATCATATTCAACTTTGGCGCACCTTTGTTAACTGACCTACAGATCACAACAACTGATGATTGATTTACATTCCTTCCTGGATCATTTAATTCATCATCCCAGAACAACTCCATCCACTAAATGCACATCTCTAGGCCCTCATCCTAGAGATTTTACTCTCTTAGAGCCCATTTCTCCCTCTACTAGATATTGGGATTCAGTTGACCAGTTTACTTTTACTAGTTTTAACATCATGGCTGGTGACTTGCCTTTCCTCAAAGCTTTGTAACCCAACAACAAGCTACTCATGCTAAAAAATCTACACATCCCAACAACATTGAGCCCAATGAGCTTGACCCGTTTCCAGATGCTCAAAGCCCATGGCCTCCAATTTGTTCTGACATAGAAATTGACCATTTTATCTAAACCATGGAAAAAGTTGATGATGACATGGACTTAACAAAAGATTTTGACAATGACAATGATGCCCACATTCTCTCTCTGCCTATAAAAGAATCTTTGGAACCTAGTGTTTCCTAATCATTCTTCTTTTTACTATTTGCTTTTGTAAGTTAGTAAGCATTATTGTACCTAGGGAATCGTTTCCCTAAAGTTGTGTCTCTTTATCCCCTTGCTTAGTCTATAAAAGCAAGTCTCTTTGGAACTTAGCGTTTCCTAATCATTCTTCTTTTTACTATTTGCTTTTGTAAGTTTGTAAGCATTATTGTACCTAGGGAATCTTTTCCTTAGAGTTGTTTATCTTTATCCCTTTCTTAGTTTATAAAAGCAAGGCCTCTCTTTCGTTGTACTCAGATTCTCATCAAGAGATTATCATCAATAGAAAAAATTGTGTGTTTTGTTCTATGACTTCTTTCTAAGTTCTCTCTTTTCTGAAAGCTTAATTCTGAAGTGATATAGTCCTGGTCATACAGAAAGATAAGTATGCTCTACACTTGCCTTTTCATGAGGATCTTGTGTATCAAAAAATCTTAGACCATAGATCTTGTTTGAGGTCGTTGTTAAATAGGGAAAGATTGGAGAGTGTAAATTCCTAAGAGGCAGGTCTTGAGAGTTGATGTTCGTTGAGAAAAAAGAACTTGCATCTCGACTAGCATACCTAAAATTTGTACTTCAATCAATCTTTGTTTATCCCTGATCTCTTATGGATGTTCTGTTTTATACACCACTTTGACTAGTCTATAGGTTGGAAACTCATGATATAGCTTTAGTGAGACTTATTGATGAAATATTTTACAAGCTTACGAGTCATAATAAGAAGAGCTCTTCTTGATTCCTTGGTGTAAACAATGCCACATACCTTGGTGATGTACTCCCCGTGTGCCCCTGACAAGGGTAACTCGAGATTATATTAATTAAATGCATACAATTATAATTTATTTTAAATATAATTTATCATTTATTCTATGTTAATGTGGTTAATGTTGAGTTTGACATAATCAAATTTCTTTAGCTATGGTAGTAGGCGACAAAAGAGCTAGAAAGCGTTACTTAATTAGGAATTGGATAAAGGCAAAGAAGATGAGTCGCTGGATTACTGAAACAAAGGATACCATATATATATATAAGGTGTGATTAGCAGCTCTTATCATATTCTATACACGACTTTCAATAGAAAATTTTTTGCATACTAAGATAAGGGTACATAATTCTCACATAGACATATTCTTTTCTTTTTCATTGTTCTTTTAAATGTTTTTCTCCTAATCTTATATCTCGGGTTTAGCCTAAACATTTAATATGTAATACTTCCCTCTTAGTTATTTAACTTAAATGTTTTTTTATTTAGCCTAAATAGTTTATTATAGTAGATTATTTGATATATTTATTTACTTGTCTTCTTAGTTATTTGTGTATTTATTTACTTATTTTATCTTTTATTTTATTATTAACTTTGTTCTATATTTATTGTATTATTTATTTTTATATTTTTATTATACGTATTTATTTTCTTCTTCTTCTTCTTATCATTATCATTGTCATCATCATTGTTATTTTTTATATAAAATTTTTAGCTACTATTATTTTATTATTTTAATATGTTTTTATATTTTATTTTAATGTAAGTCTATCGAAAATATCATTTATACTAATTAAGGTTAAGATTGCATAATTTGAACCTTTTCAAATTCTATATTCATAAGCTTTTACTAAATTGTCGGTCTTGTTTGATTGAGAACTCTTGTTCCTACTTTGGAAACTACAAGAACTACTGATGAAATTGCTTGCTTGTTTTATCAATATAAGAAAAGAATTTTAGTCTTGATCTCCAACTTTATCAATAATTCCAACTCTTCTTTCAAAATCACGAGCTTTTTTCACCGAAAATTGAAAGAGAACAAATCTTTTAGTTCTCTGTCAACTCAAAAACTAGGAATTATCAGAAGAATATATAAAAAGGAACAACATATTATACAAACAATTAAAATTTTATTGATTATATTTCTTATATTATAGATGATAAAATAACAGCAGATTATATTTATAGTAAAATGAAAATTTTTATTTTGATTAAGATTATAAGTTAATAATATAATTTATATTTATATAATCTACACGATCTAAGTTCAATTTGATTAGATTACGATCGACTTAAGGTCTATTAATATATGTGGACTTTCCAACAGAATTTGTAAGAGCGAGGAAGATGGCGGAGTTATTAAGCCTATGTGAAGAGCCCATCATTTGAGTGGACGTTCGATTTGAAAGTCCACAGAAGAACTGGACAAGCTATGATGTTGGATATAGGATACTGTTGACCTGTTCTGGACTTCCACGTGGGACTTAAGGATCATGCATGAGCTCACCTCAACCAATGTCCAAGTCGAAGTTCTATCATGATCTGACCAGAGAAAGTAGCAGACACGCAAGGCTTTATTTAAATCACTTATTAGACCTTATAAAAAAACAAAATTAAAATGAAGTTAGTAATTTATAAGCACAGATTTTAAGTTTTTTATTAAATTGGAAATAAAAAGTATCATTAAAATTAACGTAATAACTAAAATTTAGTCTCTCCAGTTGTAAAAAATTAAAAATTCAAAGATTCAAAAAGAACGACTTTTTTTTATTCATGCCCGAGGAATAGGACTTTTCCAAAGATGTTGGCGTCATTTATGGAGCCCCCAACTAATGGAAGTAACGTATGACAAATGTGGACGAGGCTACTTACTCCTCTCACGTGTCCTTCGTTGGTGAGTGACTGTCCATTCCGGTCGTTGACCCTTTTGTCTGATCGTAGAAATAAGCCGAGATCGGCGTATTTCGGTCTTTTCATTACACAAACATTTAATTATAATTATTTATTTATTTTAAATTTGATTAGAGGTGCTTTCTTACTATGCTCCTCCTTTTCACTTTAAAGTATGTGAAATGATTCACCCTCTTCCTCGCGGTTTTAAGGTTAAATGATCGTTGCCTATACTTTGTTGAAGTAATAATTTTGTCCCAAGAACTTAGCTTTTTGAATGTCACAGTCTACATATGGAAAAAAGTCATCTTTTTCACATGTATAATTTACTGAACCAAAACTATCCCCAAATTTCAAGTGGGATATTACAATGATTATCCGAAAATACAGAGAACGAAAATTCAATGAAGGTCCAGCTGAGTATAACTGCTCCACGAACAAACACTGTTCTTTCCTAGTCAAAAACAAACGTCATTCCCCCCAAAAAAAAGATAAAGAAAAAGGAACAAGGAAGACAAAGGTACAGAAATTTAGGAAAAAGGTGAATCCAAAGTGATATGAGAAGAACCAGCGGTAGAGAAGAGAAGAGAGAGAGAGAGAGAGAGAGAGACCGTTTTAGGCTCCACTGCCACGACCAATCCGTCTTTCTCTCTTCCTATTCTTAGTGGTATTCTAAATTTAATTTCATTTTCTCAAACCATTTATTATCCTTCTTCTGTTCAATTTCTTTTCGTTTCTGGATTCTCCGGGTAAACATCTCACCTTTTTTCTCTCTTTTCTCTTTGTTTGGAAACTTCAAAAGCTTCCAACTTTTCTGCTATCTGAATTATTGGAATTTTTATTTGCTCTGCAACTGTTAGTGGTTTTGGTTGGGAGCTTTCCGGTAAATGTTAAGGAACAACTCTGGTGTTGGAGCTGGATTGTTAGAGATATAGGAACTACGTTGACTTTTTGAATGAGTAAGTTGTTTTCGGCATGTCCTGTACTACTGTCATAACGTCTTTTTTGGGTTTCTTAAATGAACGTCAGTTCGATGATTCTTATGTTTGATTGAGTTCAACCTCCGTTTTTGCAACTGCCCCTGTTATCGTTTTTTATATATTACTTTCGTTGTCTTTTCTGATTTTCTTTTTCCTTTTTCCTAATTCAGTATTACCATCCAAGTAGATATTGTAACTGAATCCTGGATTATGCCAAGTCTGTGAGGTTAATTTTGTTTTGAATATCGAGGAACAGAAAATTCCGACCTTACCTGCTATAGAAAAGAATGTCCTGATCAAGAAAGACCGTTCCAAGACCAAGAACTAAAAGCTATCTGCTGCAAATTAAATTAGAAACTTACCTGCTATAATGTTTTCAGCTTTCAATATCTGGGTTTGGTGTATTTCCTCTTCGCTACCTGATTTCCTGGCTGATTATTGGAAAATGATATGTTCATGCATTTGGTTGACTCCGTGTCTTCCTGCTTAAGTTGTTTCTGATACTATTCTTCCTGTTGCTGATAGTTACTATTGTTTTGGTGGACTTTAGGCACCATTTCGCCGGCCTTATTACTGTTTTCTTCTAATGGAGGATGTAAAATTTACTGAGGGCATACCTCCTCTAGAGTCTTCTTCATCCTTAGGACATAATGATCATTCAACTGTTCAAGATACTACCGGAAACGCAGATTTGGATACTTTGATGTCAGCGAATGAGAATTTTAAATCCACAACTGTTCAAGATACTCCTTTAAACCTCTTTGTAGGCCTAGATGATGTTTTTATGGCAGGAACTTCGGGTCAACAACAATCTCTTTCAACAGACAATTCAGTTTCATCTTCAACAGTTAATGTAGAAAAAGATGGAGCCCTTTCAACAGCAAACCCATTTTTGACTTCATTGGATGATGCAGTAGATCAAGTTCCATGTTTTCCTCCACCTAACCTAATCACAAATTCAATAGTTCATGAGGAAAAAATAGGTGAAATTCTTCCAGCTCCCAATGCAAGTTCAATAGCAACGGTTGATGAAGCTGAGAAAGACCATCAAAGTCTGTCGAAGGAGGACTTAAAATCTGAAACAATACAGATTTTATCTGATGGAGTAGAATCTGAATACACCCCCCAAGCTATAAAAATCTCCCCTAATGGAATGTATAGTCGGGAGGAAAACACCGACGCCACTGAAAGCTTCTCGCCAGTAGAGCAATTTCAAGCAGCGACTGATGCCTTGCAGTCCTCTTCCGATATGCATCAGTCTCAGCATTCTTTTATAAGTAGCAGTCCTGTTCATATTGGTGATGCCATGCCTGCTGATTCCTATCCTAAGGTAAGAATGCAAACTGAGGAGCACACTTTAGCCCCTGTAAAGGTCAGGTTGAATTTAGAGGAGTATTCACCACCACATGCAAAAGTTGACAGTCCAGATATTTTGGTTGTTTCTCCTAGTAAGTTGGGTGATATGAATAGAGGTCTTATTGATACAACTGCACCTATTGAATCCGTTAAACAAGCTGTTTCCAAGTTTGGAGGAATTACTGATTGGAAAGCCCACAAAATTGAAACTGTAGAGGTACGCAGGACATGCTGTTTTCATTAAGCATCACAATTCTGTTTCATTTTTCTGGACAAAGTTATCATAATTTCATTGACCAGTAACAAGAAGCATAACACAACTAGTGCAGTTCATGCATCTTGTTTCAAGTTGTGCTGGAATGCTGCTTTTCTTGGCATGTTTAGGTGATGGCTGAAAGATGTAGTATGCTCTATAGTTACAAGTTGTATGGCAGTGGGTGAGGAAATGAGAATTCCTGTGTACTGCTGTTGGTCTCTTTTCTGCTATTTCTGATGGAAGTTTAGTTCTCATGTTGTTGCCAAGAGCACTTGTGTATCTTGAACTTAGAAGCTTGAACGTCGTGGTTTAAGACCTCAGTATTGCCCTATGGCATCTAGGTTACTTGGGAATATCTGCCGTTTAAGCAGAATGTTAAATCTTAAATGTTCCAGGGATCATATCGTGTGAAGTACAAGCCCTTTTTCTTCCATTTGTTTTTGGATAATTGTAAAAGCCTATTATGTCCATTGTTTTTGATTACGTAAAAGATTTTTTATTCTTGCAACAGAATTGGACTAGTAATTTGACCTATCTGATTTACTCTCGACCGGCGCTTGCATGTGATGCATTTTATAGCATAAATAACCTTTAGTTTTTTCTGATTTTGCAGAGGCAGAAGCTTATAGAACAAGAACTAGAGAAAGTGCAGAAGGAGATGCCTGAGTACAGGGAGCGATCAGAGGCTGCTGAAGAGGAAAAATTACAGATCCTTAAAGAGCTAGACAGCACTAAAAGACTAATAGAAGAGCTAAAGCTCAACCTAGAGAGGGCAAAAACTGAAGAGCATCAAGCAAAACAAGATTCTGAACTTGCCCAGCTAAGGGTGGAAGAGCTGGAACAAGGGATTGCTGGTGAGGCTAGTGTTGCCGCCAAGGCACAGCTTGATGTTGCTAAAGCTAGATATGCAGCTGCTGTTTCAGAGCTCAAATCTGTTAGTGAAGAGTTGGAAGCACTGCACAAGGATTATTCTTCTTTGGTCACAGACAAAGAGGAAGCTGTGAAAAAGGCTGAAGAAGCCATGTCTGCATCCAAGGATGTTGAGAAGACAGTGGAGGAACTTACCATTGAACTGATTGCTACCAAGGAGTCCTTAGAGTCTGCACATGCTGCACATCTGGAGGCGGAGGAGAAAAGAATAGGAGCGGCTTTGGCCAGGGACCAAGATTGTCTCTATTGGGAAAAACAGTTAAAGCAGGCAGAAGAAGAGCTGCTGAAACTTAACCACCAAATTCTTGCAGCAAAAGATCTTAAATCAAAACTAGACACTGCTTTGGCCTTTCTATCAGATCTCAAAGCTGAGTTGGCAGTTTATATGGAGTCCAAAGTAAATGAGGAAAGTGATGAAAAAGTAACAACAAGAAATGAGAACAAAACGCGTACTAATATTCAAACTGCAGTTGCTTCAGCAAAGAAGGAACTTGAAGAAGTTAAATGCAACATTGAGAAAGCAACTGCGGAGGTGAATATCTTAAAAGTGGCAGCCTCGTCATTACAGTTAGAACTTGAGAAGGAAAAATCATCTCTTGCCACGATTAGGCAGAGAGAAGGAATTGCTTCCGTAGCAGTTGCTTCTATTGAGGCTGAGATTGAGAAAACCAAGTCTGAAATTGCGCTAATTCAAATGAAGGAGAAAGAAGCCAGAGATCAAATAGTTGAGCTACCCAAGCAATTGCAACAAGCAGCACATGCTGCGGATGAGGCTAAGTTACTTGCTCAAATGGCTCGAGAAGAACTGCGCAAGGCAAAGGAAGAAGCTGAACAAGCAAAGGCTGGTGTTAGTATAATGGAAAGCAGGTTACTTGCAGCTCAGAAGGAAATAGAAGCTGCTAAGGCTTCTGAAAATTTGGCTGTAGCAGCTATTAAAGCATTGCACGAGAGTGAATCAGCTCAAAAAAGTAATGATGAAAGTTCTCCTGCAGGTGTAACCCTGTCATTAGAAGAGTACTATGAGCTCAGTAAGCTCGCCCACGATGCAGAGGAGCAGGCCAACAGGAAAGTAGCTGCTGCTATTTCTCAAATTGAGGTCGCAAAAGATTCAGAGTCAAAAACAATGGCGAAGCTAGAAGAAGTAAACCGAGACCTAGCATCAAGAAAGGAAGCATTGAAAATTGCAATGGACAAGGCTGAAAAAGCGCAGGAAGGGAAGCTGGGCATAGAACAAGAGTTAAGAACATGGAGGGCTGAACATGAGCAACGAAGGAAGACCGGTGAATCTGTGAAAGGAGTTGCAGACCAAATCCCGAGCTTTGAGGATGGAAAAGAAGCAAAGACATTTAAGCCGAAAGAGGAGGCCTCAGTCCAGTATTCACCAAGCCCAAAAGCTCATGGTCATGGAAGCAATACTCTAGCTGTCGTAACGCCAGAAGTGAAGGCCCACAAGAAGAAGAAGAAATCATTCTTCCCTCGGATTTTCATGTTCTTGACAAGGAAGAAGACACATAAGTCCGGATAAAACAGTGAAAACAAAACAGAAGCAGAACGAGCAGTCTTAAGTTTTTTGTTTTGCTGGAGTTTACTTACTCATTGACCCTCAATACTGGAAAGCAGAGGGTGTTCTTTGGTGAATGTAAATGTTGGGGATTAATTTATGTAATGATAGAATGAAAAGGTTATATTTTTGGCCGCTGGTAGGATTGCATGGCTGGTTGACAAATAACTTGGCGCAAAGTGCTTCTTGTTGGGTAATGCTACCATAAATCTGTTCTGTAAATTATAGGCTTGCGAGAAAGTGAATATTGTAAAGTTGTGAAGAGTGGTTTCATGTAAAGATTTTCTCATTTCCCTTTTGCGGTACTTACATCCTTGCGAATGTAGATTTATGAACGAGAACTATCTAAATGTTCAAGTTTCGTGGTGATGTCTGCAAACTGAAGTAATGTTTGTCGCAATCGGTATGTTATTAAAAACAATTCATGAACGCAAAGCACAGCCGACCTTAGCTCAGTTGGTAGAGCGGAGGACTGTAGTTGAATCCCTGTAATCCTTAGGTCGCTGGTTCGAATCCGGCAGGTCGGATTTTCTTTTACTTTTCAGATTATTTAAAGATGATGTCTAGCTTCCTTCGTCGTCAAAAATTAAGAGAGCTTTATCACTCTATCCAATCTTTTACGAAATGCAAACTACTTTAGTGATTCATTGTATTTTCATCACAAATATAGCTATATTAATTTATTAAAGCAGTTATAGAGATGATTAACCATTTCTATGTTTAGTTTTGAATTCCTAATATTCCTGGTAAAGTCCTTGTGAATTGTGACAGGTAGCGACCCTATAATGCCCAAGTGATCAAATGCTTTTAAGCGGGCTCAATACAAGGAGACCTCTGTAATGTTTAAGGTAAAATTTGGGATCAGACCATTTTTCTAGCAGATGACACAAATAACGAATCAACAATGCCAACCCGGAAAAGAAAAAGAGAAAATTTTAGGTAGAGGAAAGGGTTTGAATGATGGTTTTGTGCCAAGGGTCGGAGAGATGCTCCACAAGGTTGTCAATGGGACCTGCACGAGTCACAGCTGCTTGCACGAAAAACCCCAGCATGGCTATCATTGCCAACCTTCCTGCAATCAGGGAAGGAGAAAAGGGCAAAAATTGGAGGCAAGGCAAAGGCATAAACCACCTGTTACTAATGAAAAACAACAAAATGAAGCAGAACTCACCATTCTTAATCTCTTTAAGCTTCCAATCATGGGCATTGTTAATGTCCTTAGCAAGGCCAAGAGGGTTCAGAACAGGTCCTCCAGGATAGCTATTAATCCAACAGGACCAAATGTTTCAGTTATCCCCATATATTACAATGGGGTTTACAGATATTTCATATAAAAGGCGTGAATTATAAAGTGCTGGAATTGGTCTACTCTGATCAACAGAGAACATGAAATTACCCAGGTTCCAAGCCTTTAAAGGCTTCTTCAATACCAAAGAAGGGTCCGTCAGCTTGAGATCCTGGATTTACGAAGTCCATGTACCTCTTTGTCTCCACAAACCTAGGCATATACATACTTGTTCATCATATATACACGGCTACAAATTTTAAAAGAAACCAAAGAACATTCGCTTGAAAGAATGGGACGGTGAATTTTTACCCCATTAAAAGTAATTGGACAACAAGCAAAGTTCTTGTGCTTGCAAATTCATAATTAGCAGCACCTGCTTCATACCAAACTGGCAATTTGTTAATCCCCGTTACACGTAATAGCTGCAATAAAATGTTGACAAGAATCATCAACAGAGGCAAAAATTCTTGTGGTGAAGCTGTGAATCTCCTAAATTCAACTAACTATATCGACATCAGTTCAGACAAGTTGGATGATGTTAAACGAGACTGTTTTAGTAAACTTACATCAGTAAAAAGAATCCCAGCAACTCCAAGCATAGCAAAGCGACAGTGCACCAACTCTGCCTGCACGTACCACTTTAAGCTTGCCGGGTCTTCTCCAAGCCCAAGAGGGTCAAAACCATAATCGCCAGCCAAACTTAGTTACGGAAAGAGTAAAAGAACAAGTACATGTAAAGTGAAAGAACCAAAAAAAAAAAAAAGGCAGGAAAGTTTCGCATTAATACAAAAAGATGGCGTGGCATACGTTCCATCGAGATATGGGGGAGGATCGAGTCCGGGGAGCCATGTGGGTCGCTGCTGGGCTCGAACTAGTGTTTGGGTATGATGTCGCGTGCTTCCTAGTTTATGCAACCGTAACGTATTGGCCGAACCGAAAGATGGTTTGGATATGTTTTTGGGCACAAGAGATGGAGAAGACGAGGGACGGAGCTGAACAAGAAAGGTTCTTCCCGCAGCAGCGGCCATTTTTGGTTTTTCTTTTGCTCTCTATCAGCAATTCCTGACTGGTGGTATATTAAACTACGGTCCAAAATAGGCGCTCATCAGTTTTTACCCGTTTACAAAACAACGAGATAATATGGTCCCACCCCATTCCTTGTTGGCTCTGAAATTGTTGATATATATTATCGGTAGAATCTATACCACATATACACAAAAAATAAATAAATAAAAGTGACGTGTCTACATGTGATGGCAGTGATATCCAATTAAGAATTAGATGTTAGAAGTGATATTTAACTTGAATATTTTGGGAGCCCTTATATTTCTTATATGTAAAATAGTATATTAAGTGTTTGTTTGGTTAAGCTTTTAAAAGGTAAATAAGCACTTTTATCTATCGTAAAAGTTTTTTTTAAATGAATGTTTAACTGTAAAATGAAAAAGTATTTTTTTAGTAGATATAGCTTATTTTGGCAGCTAAAATACAGCTTTTTAAAAAGTTCAATTTTGGAGCTTTCCAAAAGTAATTTTTAGTAGATTTTTCAGATCAATTAATAAGCATATTTTTAGTTTTTTTTGCCCTTATATTTTATACATAATTTTCACAATACCCATAAACTCAGTTTTACATTTATTTTG
>JANKYE010588944.1:0-11331 GCA_032467995.1 Erythroxylum dillonii | reverse complement strand
CATAACGCCTTCAAGAGGCAATAATTTTATCGCATAAGAAGTTCCTTTTCTGCATGCAATCTTTTGCAGTGATGTAAGCTTCAACAAGCTGGATGGGGGAATTCCTCCTGATGCCAGACCAAAAATGAATTTTACGTAAGAAAATGTTGCAAGTTGATTAAGTTTAGAATGACCCTCGCATTCAGATGGATATCAAAATTAGTTTGATAAAGTTCATGTGGATTCTGACTAGGTTTTTGAGTGGCAACATGCTAAGCGGAGCTATACCAGAGTCATTCCTTGATTCAGGCACAAACATGTATGTTTCTGCACCCGAAAGCATTACTGGATCACATTTTCCATTTCCTAATATGTGAAATTCTTAACAATTAAGATAAATTCAATAATTAATTGTCCCACATTGATAAGGACGTATTTATATAATAGATTTTATTTCATTTAATTATATTTTTACTGAATTAATTTTAAATTTTTAACCTTAATTTTTATAAAATTCCTACAATTTCTGCTTCTGGTTCAATTTTCTAGTTACTTTCTTCTACTGATTCACAGTGACTTTTCCTACAATAATTTAACATGGCCACCATCGAACTGTCAAGAGAAGGGGTAAGTATGGTTATGATGCTTCTATTTTTTTAATGCTTTTTGGCAAGTGTTTACAACTGATGCTTCTTGTACACTGTGGACCAGAAACATAAACCTCTTCAGAAGTTCTTCCACCAACAAGTAAGTTTCTTTTCTTGGTCTCAAGCATGCAAAATTCTGACTTTTGTGACATTATTATATCGTGTTAACAGAAGTTCACTGCTTCCATGCCAAAATACATCGAAATGCCCCAAGTGTAAGTATCTTCTTTCTAATGCAAAGTTATAAAACACTTAAATGAAATGGTGGTAACATTGTTCTACTTCATGGATCTAACAATCAATATGGCTGTAGACTACAATTCATTACACATAAACTGTGGCGGACCCGATTTTCATTTGAGTAATAACTACGGGAAAATCTGGTACGAAGGTGACAACAAAGAAGAAGGTGGTGCTGCACGGAGTTACAATAACCGAATAAACTGGGGATTCAGCAGCACTGGAGATTACATGGATCGCGAAGGACCTGGTGACGGATATAGGCTAAGTGCTGATTCAAAATTGAGTGTTCCTTACCCAGACTTGTACTCTACAGCTCGTGGAGCTCCTCTATCTCTCACATATTATGGATATTGCCTTGAAAATGGCAACTACAATGTTACACTTCACTTCTCGGAAATACAATTTACAGATGACAAGGCATACAATAAGGTGGCAAGGCGTCTATTTCACATATACGTTCAGGTGACAGCCAATTCTAGTGTGGAGATAACTAACTAGTGGGTGGAAGCTGTTGGTTTCCTTAATGCTAGATACAATTTTTGTTTCAGGGAAAATTAGAAGTGAAGGACTTTGATATTGAGAAGAATGGGTCTAATAAAGTTGCCACCCCAGATTTTAACGTTAGTGTGACAGATAATACATTGGAAATTCGTCTATATTGGGCAGGAAAAGGGACGACTTGCATTCCCGAAAGAGGATATTACGGTCCTCTTATTTCTGCAATATCTATATGCTCCAGTATGTTTGCTATCCTTTCTCTTGTGAGCTTGTGTTTAAAATAAAATATTGATAAGTCAACTGAGAATGCCTCTTTTTCAGGTAACAAAACTCGGTGTGAAGGTAAGAAGCTACGCCTAAAAAAATTCATTGATTGCCTCGACTTTTTCAAATTCAATTGACTTTTTGATTTCAGAACCTGAAGAAGCAAACAAAAGACCCATCATTGTAGGAGTTGTTGTTTCTATGGTATGCCTTGTTTTCTTCATAATAGGTGTTATCTGGTGGAGATTCTTCTCTGAAAAAAACACACGAGAACGAGGTGCAAACCATATGAATTAATTCACTTATTCATTATAGACTCAAGTAGCATGGACAGCATCATTTAAGAACATTTTATTGAACAGATCTTAAGGGATTGAGTTTGCAAACTGGTTCCTTCACATTGCGGCAACTTAGAGCAGCTACTAGGAATTTTGATCCTGCTAACAAGATTGGAGAAGGTGGTTTTGGGTCTGTTTACAAGGTAACCCAAGCCCATTTACTCAAAATTAACATGCAACATGTAACAATTTTCAACTTCTTGTTGTACTGTCAACATCAAACATTTTAAGAACAATTTTCAACTTCCTGTTGTACTGTCTACATGAAGCATTTCAAGTGTTGATACTGGTACTTATCATATGCAGGGTGAGCTATCTAACGGGACTATCATCGCGGTTAAGACGTTATCTCCTAAATCTGGCCAAGGAAACCGCGAATTTGTGACTGAAATAGGCATGATATCTGGATTGCAACACCCCAATCTTGTAAAGCTGTATGGATGTTGCATTGAAGAGAATCATCTGCTACTAGTATACGAGTACATGGAGAACAATAGCCTAGCACGCTCGCTTTTTGGTAAACATCATATCACATTAAATGACTTCTATAATGAAGGAGTTTTAGTGGTCTTATTTTTGTGTTGAATAGGTTCAGAAGCAGGTTTTGTGAAGTTGGATTGGGCAACAAGATACAAGATTTGTGTTGGAATAGCTAGAGGCCTAGCATTTCTCCATAATGAATCTACACTAAGAATCGTTCATAGAGACATAAAAGCTACTAATGTGCTGCTGGACAAGGATCTGAATGCCAAGATATCGGACTTCGGACTAGCTAAGCTCAATGAAGAGGAGAATACCCACATTAGTACTCGAGTCGCTGGAACCATGTAACCAATAATCAACATAAATCAATTCCAAAATCTTATCATTATTATTATCTTTTTTGTTAAACATAATCTTCAAACATTCCGAGGTTCTAACGATGGATGCTCTTCAACTGGTGCAGAGGGTACATGGCTCCGGAGTATGCTCTCTGGGGATATTTAACAGAGAAAGCAGACGTTTATAGTTTTGGAGTAGTGGCATTAGAAATTGTGACTGGAAGGAGCAACACTAGCTACAGGCCTAAAAATGAATGCGTTTGTCTACTTGATTGGGTAAGGCTACCTACATTGGATGCATTCAAGTTCCTTTATCTTCCATAATCAATGCTTCTCACTGTGGAACTACAGGCTGTTGTGTTGCAACAGAAAGGAAACTTTATGGAAATAGTAGATCCAAGCCTGGAGTCTGAATTCAACAAGAAAGAAGCTGAAAGGATGCTGAAAGTTGCCCTCTTATGCTCCAATGCATCTCCTACGCTGAGGCCCACAATGTCAGAAGTTGTTAGTCTGCTAGAAGGCGAAAGCATAATACAGGAAGTTACTTCAGACCTTGGCATTTATGCTGATGACTTGAGAATGAAGTCTTTAAGAGGGTATTATCAACAAACGCAGGACAAAAGCTCTAGTGGAAGTCAACCTTCAACTTTGGCGTCAAATAAAATAAGGACGAACTCTTCTACTATATCTGGCTACGATCTATACCCAGTCAGGCCCGAATCCATCAATTTGGACATTAGTGAATCTTCATTTATTTTGAAGTCTGGATAAAAGTCGGATTTCAGGAGCTTCCCTTGCTCCAATATTCATGCATGCATGCCATGCTACTTTTTATCATTCTCAAGAGCCTATTTGGCTTTATATATCAGTAGACTACCATTTTCTTTAGTAGCTATAATAATATTGAACTTGTTTGATTCAAACTCTGTGATTGACTTGCACATTTGAAATGCTTGTAAAGTATTTTTGTAGAGTCTCAGGCTTCAGTGACATGTCAAGTGAACAAGTTTTAGCATCCTAAATGAAGATTGTTTTGATTTGGTGCCCTCCATAAGAGCGCAATATCTGGGGAAAAACCGTTAAGGAGTTAATGTAGTTTGACTTTATTTTATTTAAAATGGAAGGAATATTAAAACATATATATATATATATGTTTGTCAATGCCGATATTATGCTTGTCGCTAACAAACTGGAACAAGATCATCAACCAGAACTAGTAAAATAAGCACGTCGTTAGAGCAAGAGGAACAAAACTAAAATCACAAGCCAAAAACACCATTAAGCCCAGTGATACAGCAAAAAAGAAGATACATTCAATGAAAAATGTGGAATTACTTTCAGTGATATAAAGAAAAATTTCTTCATTGTAATGAACACAAAAGAAAGAACAAAGAGAAGATAAGCTTGTGCTCCACCTCCTAAGAATTAGATGCTTTGACTGCCACCTCTGCAACTCAATCCAGGCTTTGGGTTATGGGTTTGATGTCACTTCTAATATAAGGCTTTTGTATTGCAAAGGAGCCTGATAATATTTTCTCAATGCTACAAGTGTTAGGAGAACTGAACGTTGTTGTAATTTGTTTTGCTGTTGAATTGGCCTTTCAACAGAAAAGCCTAGTTTTTAGGATCATGAGTTAGAGTTTGGTAGAAAAGTTATTACAAGTTTGTTGTTAAAGTTACTGAAGTTAGTAGCTATGTTTTTTGGTTGTTTATGGTCCATGTTTTCCTATTATTTTGGTTTATGTTACTGTTAGTCATGTATTTAAGAAGTTGAATTTAATAAAACATAGATATATAAATTCTTCCAATCTCTTTAATATGTTTACTGATTAATTTCAGTTAACAAACCTAGCACTTGGTATAAGCACAGACTTCTTAAAGGATCTGTGTTACAAACCGAGAGTGAATTGTGTGAGTATAAACTAAACACCAACCTTTTAGGGTGAGTGTGAGTATTCAACCCAAACAAAAATCTCATCCAATTCATATCTCTCGAGTGAAACAAAATGGCCTCAAATAACTTTGTACCTGCTCTACCTCCAATATTCATTGGTGACAATTATCAGTAGTGGGCTATGAAGATGACTGCTTATCTACATGCATAGGTTCTCTAGGAAGCAGTGGAAGAGGAGTTCGAAATTCAGCAGCTACCTGAAAATCCTACAATGCAGCAGATAAAGAATCACAAGGAGAGAACCTAAAAAATGTTTAAAGCTTAAACTTGCCCACATTTAGCTGTGTCTGAAACTTTGTTCATCAGAATTACGAACTTGGATACAACATTTGAGTTTTGGAAATATCTCAAGCATGAGTGTCAAGGAAATGCTCGAACAAAGAGCATGTGAATCTTGAATCTCATGAGAGAATTTGAGCTACAAAAAATGAAAGATTTTGAGACTGCCAAAGAATATTCAGACAGGCTTTTGGAGATAGTCAACAAACTCAGACTTCTTAGTGAAACGATGCCTAATAGTAGAGTAGTTGAGAAGATTTTAGTAACCCTACCAGAAAGGTTTAAAGCCAAGATTTTTGCATTAGTGGAAGTCAAAGACCTCACAACTATCACATTGGCAGAGCTTTTTAATGCTTTGGAAGCTAAAGAACAAAGAAGGCAACTTAGAGAAGATGTAACATTAGAATATGCCATGCAAGCCATGGTGCAGATTCAAGATTTTAACAGAGGCAAAAGGAAGAAGTGGAAGAAAAACAAAGGAATTTTAGGTATTGATGCTAATAATAATGAAAGTACTACATTAAATAGTAATAGTGCAGTTAATAGTGAAGCATACAAAGGAGGAAATTATCCTCCTTGCAAGCATTGTGGCAGAACCAATCACCTCCATTTCAAGTGCTGGAGTAGACCCGATGCAAAGTGCAATAAGTGCAATCAAATGGGCCACATGGATAGATTTGTATAAATAAAGGGAAATAATAGGTGAATGAAGCTCACGTTGTGAATCAAGAGGAGGAAGAATAACTATTTGTAGCTTTTTGCTATGCAAGTAACAACCACAGTGAAACTTGACTAATGGACAGTGGTTGTACAAACCACATGACCAACTATAACGACGCGGTACCACATAAGGCCCATAACAATCTCCGCATAACTGGGCTAAGGACACTCACGGTATCCTTAATCCGACTATGCAAGGCTAACTAAATATCTTTTTTTATAACTTAGGCAGCATAACAACTGTGTCTTAAAATCCCAAAACCTATAAACAATTTCAAACATACTTCTATACTCACATCCAACCACATTTTCAGGACCTTAAAGCCCACTCAAGGCAATCTTAACAACAGTATCAAAGGATTCATACATAAAGTTATTTATAAAACACAAGGCAATCAAAAGTTATCTTACAAAATCATAAAGCATATCTACATAAACACAGTTTATGAGTCACTAGACAACAAAAGTACAAAATAAGAAACTACCCATGTGTGGTAATTTCCCAAAAATGTCAAAAGATCACACAATCCACTCAGATCTTCAAACTCACTAAATTAACCTGCATGGTTGGAAAGCGGAGGAGGTGAGTACAATATGTACTCAGTAAGCAGGAAAAACATATAATGCAAATAGGACTCGATACACACCAAGATAGTACAGATAACCTATAAAGTGAACATACAGCTCATAAAATCACATAGTCCTAGCCTATGACGCAACGTATACTGGTTAGGAACCATATAGGCCTAACCTATTAATTCACTCATACGATGAGCATACGTTCTAGTTCCAGCACACAAAGCATAAAAACATCATATGATACATCGAATCTAGTCAGAAAATAATTATCAGAATACGCCAAAGTAATCATGTGTGACACCACTAGTTGACCAAACTATTGTGCACACCTGCTGATCCTCGGTATTGGCTTGACTTTCATCCATGGTGAGTCCAGATTACAGTCGACAAGACCGTTATGACCCTAAGTGATGACCTCATCGGTGTCCAATCCCTAGGTGTGGAATCAACTGCAAGTCCCGTAGAAACGTGTCGATACGCGAACTCGACTTTCATGTACCAGTGTCAAGGGTAAAGGGGTTGCTTAATTAGTTGTGCCTAGCACATGATTGGCCAATTGTCTCCTCACCAATCACCAAAAAACATATACAAAAATTTAAGTAAAAAGATCAAGCAAAGCACTTGAAGTAAATCACGCGTTAGTATAGACTTTATGTTCGATATACAAAATGCACAAGAAGGGGGGGTTGAATTATGTATTTTTTTTATAAATAAAATCCCCTTATATATTTTTGAAAACTTGCTTTCTCAAAAGCTATTGAGTAAGAATATCACGATGCATTGCAATTAACTTCTAAGTACTTGTATAAAACAATAGAAATAAAAGTTGAGAGTTAGAGAGTAGAAGTTGACACAACAATTTTATCCTTGTTCACCCCAAACTGTGGGCTACGTCCAATCCTCAGAATCCTTTCTGAGATTTCACTATACTTCTCAAAAATACAAGTATTCTTTTCACCGAGCCTCTTCAGGTCTCTTACAACAATTATTGTTTTTCTCACTTAGCCTCCTCAGGCTCTCAACTTTTCTTCTTTCTTACGGACAGATGTTTGCGAGCTTTGTTACACAAAATAATAGCTCTAGTATTTAGCACAATGAATACAGTGTTTCTCAAAGTCACTAGCTTTCTTAAAATCACTAACTTCTTCATTCCTCGACTCAGACTCGTGTTTACAGCCTTTGTCTTCAACTGCTTCTTGATAACCACTTCTTTCTTCTTGTTTCTTAATCTTTGAAGAAACCGTTATTCAGTTGAGTTCTGTAACTAACTCATCCTGATTAACCTCCCGACATGGTATCGGGTCTTCGTCTTAGTTTTGCTTCAGCTTCGTCTTACTTTCTATCGTCTCATTTTCACTTCCGCTTCGTCTTAGTTTCCCCTTCGTCAAAGTTTATGCTTCGTCTTACTTTTGTTTCTCCTTTCTGCTTCGTCTTACTTTTGTCTCCACTTCGTCTTACGTTTGTTTCTCCACTTCCTCTTACTTTTGTTTCTCTACTTCGTCTTACTTTTGTCTCCGCTTCATCTTGCTTTCTAATATTATTATTATTTGATTTTCATCAAAATTATTAATTATGAAGTCATTTTGACTTAAAAATCTCCCCCTTTTTGATGATAACAAATAATCATAGTTTTTATAAAGATAGTATTATTTGTAAGACGATATACAATTGAAAAAATTGTAAACTTTATCTTCTATACATTTCTCTTTTTCTTCATCTTCTCTTTTTTTTCTTCTTCTGTTCTTCTTCTCTTCTCCTTCTCCCCTATCTTTCTCATTTTTTCCTTTCTCCCCCTATTTGTTATTGATCAAAAAATCATGACCGAAGATGTTTCATAATTTCAGAAAACATTTCCTTCATTTTAGTGCGGAGTGACTTGAGGTCTTGTCGTATATATTCTACTTCCTTATGCAAGTCACCCACTGAAGCACGCAGATCATCAACCTTGTCATTAATTTCTCCAATTTCTTCGACTAAGGGATCATCATACTTCTGCAGTACCACTTCAAAACCAATAGTAGTACTATATGCGTCTAAAGGTATAACATCTGGTCCACTGATTGTAAACACAGGTGGTTTGAAAGATAAGTTTCTTTCAAGGAGATCAAGGTCATCAGGTTTGGGTAGTCTTGGAACTTGTTTTCCAAATAGGTGTAGTACATCTCCAATTGAAGACATAGAAATCAAGGGTCTAATGTGCATGATTAGGTATACAAGAGTCTCTATATTGTAACTGATATCTTCAACTCTAATGGTTCTGTACTGCCTCTCTGTGGTTCTGCCAACTACCTAAGAAGTTTCCTCAGTGGTTCGACGACCATAATTACTTCCTAATGCCTTTTAGATGTGGTGGGAAACATAGGTTCCTTTGTGATGGGCTGTATAACATGTCTCATATATGTTTCTCACTTCATCTACAATCTGATCTTCTGTCATATCACTCGTCATCCCTTCAGGATACATTTTCTTCTTCCCTTTTTCTTCATTACGGACAATGTAAAGTCTTGGTTGAATGTCAGGTACAATTTCTATCACTGATCTTTTTATAACTGGGAAAATAGTGTACTTCTGCTTGGTAATTTGTGTTGGGTATTGTTGGACCCTGAACTTTTCGATTAATTAAGAAATTGTTGGTGATGATTTATGTGTAAAGAAATGAAGAATTCTTAAATTTAAAATGAAATAGAAAAGATGGTTTAGGTACAAGATGGGTTATATGTGATATGTTGGAAATTAAAAGCTCGAAAATGTATATGTTCATTGAGTATGCTTTGGTATTTTAGCCATAACTTTTTCTCTAGTTATCCAAATGAGATGATTTTTGATTTGGATTAAACTAGAGAGATAAGGATACGAATTGTCTGATGAAATTGAGCTTTAATTTGGTCTCTAAGAATGTCAATTTTTGGATGGAAGTTGAGCACAAAATATTGTTATCGTATAAGAACAGTCTGAAAATGTTTGGTGTATAACTTTCAGAATACTGAACCGAATTGAATGATTTTGATGTCATGGGAAAATTGAGACAATGAACAATATTTTTTTAGAAGGAAGTGCTATCAAATTCCTTTAATTACATGATTAGAAAAAGGTCTTGTTTTTTTGGAAGGAGTTAAGCATGATTTTAAATATCTTGAGATTTTGCTAGATTAATTATTTTATTTGGAGTTAATTATTATGTAAATGTTGGTTGGATTTTAAAGCATGGTTTGGTTAAATTAAGTAGCAAGAGCATATATGAATGTATGAGGACATTTTGGGAGAACATTTAAGCATTAAGGTTATAAGGCTTTGAAGGAGGGGCAAAGAGGTCATTGCTCACTCATTAATGGCAAACTTGTAAATAAAAGGTGGTCTTGTTCTTTTAAGAAGAGGGGCGCACGAAAATTAAGAGAGAAAGAGGGAGAGTTCGGTGGAGGGAGGAAAGAAAGAAGAAAGAGGAAAAAAGTTAGGTTTTGATTTCTCTAAGCTTTTAAGAGGGATTTTGAAGTTGCTCAAGAAGTGAAAAAGGAAGAGGAGGATGAGATCTTCCATTCAAGCCAAGAAACTCTATATTTGGTGAAGGATCAAGGAAAGAGTATGTTTGAGTTGTTGGATTTTTGAAAAGGGTTTTGGTTTATATAGCTTAAGAAATGTATAGGTTTATGTTTTCTAAGATCAATTTTGTGATTATGTATTGTGGATTGCCCAATTTGAATCCATTGTGATTTGGAAATTTTGCCTTTGTGAAGAAAATTAAGAAAGAGAGAGAAGAGGAGCAAGGAGAGTAGATGCATTTTGAACAAGTATTGAGCAAGGAAATAAGGTGGGTTTCAAGTTTATAATTTGAGTAATGAGCCACTAATGTTTGCTTTTGAACCAAGAGAATAAAATGATTTTAATAGTCACGTGCATGTCGACATTAAGCCTTCTCCCGGCTGCCCGCTTGTGGCCCACGAGATCCGAAAGTGGACTCGTTTCGTTCACGGAGTAAACTTCGGTTGAACTCTCAAGCCAATTGTGTGTGCATTTGCATTTTGACGTTTAAGATATGGTGAAATTGAGTAGTATGCTTTGAAGCAAAAATCTCATCAAATGTGTTTTGATGCATTGAATCATGATTTATGAAGTTTATGAATTGCTTGATAAGTTGTCAATTTGGGAAATATGTCTTACATGGATTTCAAAGTGAGTTTTACAATGAAAATAACTATTTCAATGGTTTTTGCTTGTTTCTTGGTTATAAACGTGTTACCTATGAGCTGTAAGCTCACCCCTTTTTATTCCTATCTCCAAGTAATGAGAGAGAGATTGGATGAAAGAAAGTCAATGAATTCGTTTGATTATGCATGTTTTGTATTTTAAGTTGGATTGATGCAAAAATGAGACTTTAGACATATGTTGAGAATTATGAGATTTTGTATCTTTGGTTGTATTTTGGATTTTGAGATTGATGATGTAATGTGGCTTGGAATGTTGGACCCCGGTCTTTAAGTGAAATTTAGAAATATTAAAAGAACTTAAATGAGTGTTTTTGTATATGTATTGTGTGATAGATGTTATTGTGCTTTAAGAAAAATTGATGAGAAAAGAATTGGTTTTGATGACTTTGATATTTGAGTAGATTTGTATGGTTTATGAAAGTTAAAGAAAATGAGTTGATCGAAATGGGATTTGAAAAGCAAGAAATAAATAGTAAAAGTGTGAGAATTTGGAGAATTAAGAAAGTTTGACTTTTTTGGGATGAATAGTAATAGAGAGTTGACTATTTTATTTAGGCAGATTTTGAGAAAATGATCTTTATGAAAATTGTAGCTTCTGTTGAAAGCTTTTTGTCGCCATAAAGTATGATATTTTTTGGTATCGGAATTGAAAGTTATGGTCTTCCGAAGATAAGGTTATTTTGCTTTGTTTTTGAGAAATGCTATTAAGGGTAAGTTTGTGTGTACTGCGTTGAGACCAATCGCTGTACTGATGTGGTCTGAATTGGAGTAAGTGGTCTACATGAAAGTTGTAGCTTGTCTTTCAAT
>JANKYE010588000.1:0-11336 GCA_032467995.1 Erythroxylum dillonii | reverse complement strand
ACAATCCTATTATGCATGATCAGTCCTATGTACTCTCAATCTAGCCCATCCTATGCCAATTTACCATTTTACCCTTTCAATCGAGGGTGGGATGTTACACTAAGTGAGAAAAAGAATACTTCCTGTAAGAGACCTGAAGCGGCTTGGTGAAAAGAATACTTGTATTTTTTAGAAGTATAGTGAAATATCATAAAGGATTCTAAAGACTGGACGTAGCCCACGATTTAGGGTGAACCAGGATAAAATTGTTGTGTCAACTTCTACTCTTAAACTCATGATTTTTATTCCTATAGTTTTTATACAAGTACTTAGAAGTTAACTGCAATACATCGTGATATTTTCACTCAATATTTTTTAAGAAAGCAAGTTTTTCAAAAATATATAAGGAGATTGTGATCAAGAAAAAAGAATATACAATTCAACCCCCCCTCTTCTTGTGCATTTTGTGTATCAAATATAAAGTCTATACTTATGCTTGATTTACTTCAATTGGTATCAGAGCTCGGTGTCCAAGAACCACCATTACAAAGTACGGATAAAGATCCATGGTAGAATCGCACGTATAAATAGCTGAAGGCGCCTCCGTCACTAGACCACCTGCATTCAATGGTGAAGATTACCATTACTGGAAAGACAGGATGCGGCTCTTCATTGAGTCTACTCATATTGATCTTTGGGAGATTATAGAGAATGGACCGTATACACTAGTAGATGATGAAGAAAATGCTATTCCACGAATTAGATGGACAGCGGATCAAAAAACAAGATTCCAGCTAAATTCAAAGGCCAAATTCTTTCTAAGTTATGCCCTAAGCAGAAGTGAGTACGACAAAGTTCACCGATGCAACACTAGAAAGGAAATGTGGGATACTCTATCCATCGCACACAAAGGCACCAATCAAGTAAATGAATCCAAGATAAATATTCTTGTACACCAATATAAACAGTTCAAAATGAAGGACGAAGAATCTATCGATCAGATGTTTGGACAATTTCAAAATATCATTAATAGACTAAAAGCTCTCGGCAGAACTTATGATAGCCAAGATCACATTCAAAAGATTCTCAAAAGTCTACCAAAAAGATGGAAACCAAAAGTCATCGTTGTACAATAAGCCAAGGATTTGAGCGTATTGAAGCTTGATGAATTGCTTGGATCCTTAAAGATACATGAAGTAGAACTTGATGCAGAAGATAAACCCAAACGGGATAAATCTATAACATTGAAGGCTGGACAGAAGAACCACAAGATTCTGAGGAAAAGGAGTTCATCGTTGAAAGCGTTGAAGATCGAGGAAGTCAAGAATGACAACTCTAGTGAATCAAATCAAGATTCGAGTAAAGACGATGATGAAATATCCTTTATCTCAAGGAAGATCATACGCATGTGGAAGAAGAAGGAAAAAGGAAACAAAGAGTTTTCTTTCAAGAAGAATAGCAAAGATGAAGGCAAGAATGAGAAAACATCGGTCATCTGCTATGAATGCAATAAACCGGGACACTACAAGTCTGAATGTCCAGTGCTGAAAATAAAACCAAAGAAGAATAGAGAAAACAAGAAGAGCATGATGGCAACCTGGGAAGATCTAGATTCATTTGAATCAGATACTGATTTAGAGGCATCGGTACAAGCCAATATTTGCCTAGTAGCCGAAAAAGAAAGTGACGAGGAGGTAACCTCAAAATTTAGTGAACTACAAGATGGATATTCAGAACTACTAGAAGATTCTCATGCAATACTTAAGCATTATAAGTTGTTAAAGAAAAAGTACATAGAAAACTTAAAGAACACGCAAGTGTTGGAGAAGGAAAACATCTGCCTGAAGAAATAAGTAGATGAGATGAAGAAAAAGGTAGTTGTAGATAGATCTAAGGAGATCAGTTAGCTGAAACAAAGGATCAATAGTCTTTCAGCTGATCTATCGATATTCACGGAGAGTACGAGAAAAATGAATGACATGCTAGGGAGATACAGACACCCTAATGATAAAACTGGATTAAGGTTTGCCCAAAACAATAATCAGCATAAAAAGAATTTCATTCCTTATAGGAAGAAATTTCATCAGCCTTATTATCATCATTCTATAGATCATGTTAAAACTAACCCCAAAAGACCTAAGAGAATCTGGGTACCTAAGAGATATATAATATCTCCTGCAAATATCCTTCCTTAGAAGAAGTAGCCAGCACCAATGGTATTTGGACAGTGGATGCTCGCGGCATATGACAGGAAGAAGGTCTATGTTCTTAGATCTTCAGTATAAGAAGGGAGGATCAGCAACTTTTGGAGACAACCAGTAGGGCAAAATAATTGGAATCAGTAAAATTAGTAAAGATTCCTTTGCATGTATTGATAATATGCTGCTAGTTGATGGTTTAAAACACAAATTGATTAGTGTCAATCAATTATGTGATTCTGGTTTTGAAGTGTCTTTCAATCAAAATTTTTGTGTAGTCAAAAACAAGGATGGTTCCATATTATTTTCTGCCAAAAGACGAAACAATCTTTACAAAATAAATTTAAAAGATTTACAAAGTCAAAATATTTCTTGTTTTATATCAACAGATGAAGAAAAACTTATTTGGTATAAAAAGCTAGGTCATGTTAGTTTCAAACATATTTCCAAGTTGATTAAACATGATTTGGTCAGAGGATTACCAAAAATAAGTTGTAACAAGGATTTCTTTTGTGAAAGTTGTCATAAAGGAAAACAAGTTAAAACAACTTTTTCTTCTGAAAATATTGTAACTTCATCTAGACCTCTAGAGTTGTTACATATGGATTTATTTGGTCTAACTAGGACATTGAGTCTTGGTGGAAAGAAGTATAGTCTCGTAGTTGTCGATGATTTCACTAGATTTTGTTTGATATTGTTTTTATCACATAAAGGCGAGTTTTTTAAGTGTTTTAAAGTGCTTTTCAAAAAGTTACAGAATGAAAAAGGGATTTCAATTGCTAGTATTAGAAGTGATCATGGTGGTGAGTTTGAGAATGAGAAATTTAGAATATTTTGTGAGGAGAATGGAATTTTCCATAATTTCTCTGCTCCTAGAACTCCACAGCAAAATGGAGTTATAGAAAAGAAGAACAAGACTATTCAAGAAATAGCAAGGACTATGCTATGTGAAATGATTCTTCCTAAGTATTTCTAGGCAAAAGCTGTGAATACAAGTTGTTATATTCAAAATAGAATATTAATGTGACCCTTGTTGAAGAAAACTCCATATGAGTTATGGAATGGAAGGAAGCCTAACATATCCTACTTCCATCCATTTGGTTGTAAGTGTTCTCTATTGAATATAAAGGAAATTATGGATAAATTCATTTCTAAGACTTAGTCGGGAATGTTTCTAAGCTAATCATTATCTTCAAAAGCCTATAGGGTTTACAACTTTACTTCTAAGACTGTTGAGGAAACTATTTATGTCAAGTTTGATGATAGTTCTCAACCAAGTAAGAGAGATGCTACTAATAATGAAACTCTATCAGTACCATTGGTAGATAGTGAAGATGTGTCACCATCAGATACTCCCTTAGATAAAATTGAAGATACTCCTGAAACATTTGAACTGAAAAGAGATTGGAGATATAAGAGTTCTCATCTAGAAGAATTGATTATAGGAGAGACCTCAGAAGGTGTGAGAACTAGGTCCAAATTCAGAAGAGAAGCCAATGTTGCTTTTATCTCTGAAATAGAGCCTAAGAAAATTGATGAAGCTCTTCAAGATGAAGCATGGATTTTAGCTATACAAGAGGAGTTGAACCAATTTACTAGAAATAAAGTTTGGTTTTTAGTTCGTAGACCCTTTAAAAAGTCCATCATAGGAACTAGATGGGTTTTTAAGAATAAACTAAACGAATCAGGTAGAGTAAGTCGTAACAAAGCGAGATTAGTAGCACAAGGCTATAATCAGCAAGAAGGAATAGAGATGAGTATGATGGGTGAGTTAAAATTCTTTCTTGGGTTGCTAGTTAAGCAAACTGAAGAAAAGATTTGTATTCATCAACAAAAGTATATCAAGGAATTGTTGATTAAATATGAGATGTAAAAAGTAAAACCAATGTCAACTCTGATGTATCCTTCAAACCTTCAGTTAAAGGATGAATCAGGCAAGAAGGTTGATCAAACCCTTTATAGAGGGATTATTGATTCTTTACTTTACCTTACAGCAAGTAGACTTGATATTTTGTTTAGTGTTTGTTTATGTGCAAGATTTTAGGCAGATCCTAGAGAGTCTCATTATATTGCTGTTAAAAGAATTATGAGATATCTGTTAGGTACTACTAATCTTTGCATAATGTATGAGAAAGGTAAAGATTTCAAGTTAATTGGCTACTATGATGCTGATTATGCCAGAGATAGAATTGATAGAAAGAGTACGAGTGGAGGATATCACTTCCTTGGCCACAACCTAGTTTCCTGATCAAGTAAGAGGCAAAGCTCGATTGCTTTATCAACTGCAGAAGTTGAGTATATGTCAGCCGTAAGTTGCTGCTCACAGATGTTATGGATTAAGTACCAGCTAGAGGATTATTCAATATATGAAGATCAGATCCCAATCTTCTGTGACAACACAGATGCTATTAATCTGTCGAAGAACCCAATATAACACTCAAGGGTTAAGCATATCGAAGTTAGACATCATTTTCTACGAGTCTACGTTCAGAGGAAGGTCGTAAGTCTACAGTTTGTTGAGACGAACTATCAATGGGCAGACATCTTCACTAAGCCTTTGAGTGAAGAAGATTTAAGGAAATCTGTCAAAACCTCAATATGGTTATGTTGAATGATTAACCGTCTGACACGTCTTGACCCAAATGGTCTTCTTATTCAAGAAGATAAAAAGTCGTAAGAGTTAATGGTAACAGTAACAGTAGTTACAACTAATAACTTCTGTCATAAGAAAGTCTTGGAGCAAAAGCATCTCAAAGCCTTGAGAATACCACCTACTCTAGAACACTCTTGACATGCCCTGACATCGACTTTTGAAGAACTCTCAATAAAACTTTTCATTACTTTGCTTGGATATCAAACCTTCCTTGTTATCACTCTCAACTCCAGAAACCAATTTCACCTCTTAAAAAAAAATACATTTGTGCATTCAGTTCTTTGTTAACTACAGAAACAAATGGAGTAATCAATGACTAGTGGAAGACTCGTTGATTTCGAATCTTTGAAGCAGGACCATATGGATATCGAACTGGAGATTGTGGCAGCCGAATGGAGGAACTTCTTCAAGGTTCATGAAATAGTTTACATAAATGAAGTATATGACTTTTGGAAGAATGTGGAGGTAGTGAAAGATACTCTAGTATTAGTAGTGGATAGATTGTCGGTGATAATCACACTAAAATCGATCGAGAAAGCTACTGAGTGTCCATGTGTTGGTGAGAAGCTTACTCATAAGGCTAAATGGATGACTCAAGCTAGTGTGAAGGAGTTTCAGATTAATCGACAACTATATGGAAGTAATAACCCAAAAGAGAAGAAGGCCTCAAGTCTTGTGCCGAAGGCTAGGGTTCTACACTCACTACTATTTCAATGTGTTCTACCAAGAACAGGATCGAGGAATTTGGTGACGATGTTAGATGACCAGTGTCTATTTCATCTACTCAATCGCTAGCCCATCGACCTTCCATATCTTATCTTTCATTATATGGTAAAGTCAAAGAAAGACTCGACCGCCCTACCGTACGGGATGATGCTGACAAGAATCTTTAGAGATTCTAGAATTCTCCTAAAAAGAGGAAACAGGATGAAGCTGAATATCAAAAGCGTCATCAATTCGTCAACAATTGGCAGAATAAGCTTAAAGAATCTGGAAAGAGAAGAAACAAATTATAAGAAGATAGCAAGGATTGAGGGGGAGCGTGATAAAAAGGAAACTCCCACAAGAAGATCAAAATCTCATTCCACTGAAACAATGTCCACAAAAGAATTGAAGAAATCGTCAGATGATGTAAGGAAAAGCAAGACGATTTCTCAAAAAGAAGAAAGCCAGGAGTGATAGGCAAAGACCTAATGACCTTGAAGAGAAAGGGGGAAACAATCCTTTCGGGGAGACCAAAGCAAGCAAAAAAGTCGCCTAGAGTATGAACCTTACGTCAACAAAAGGAAAAGAAAGGAAAAAAGTTGACTCATGGTGGAGACTCTGAGAAGAAAACACCACAGGAAACCAGGTCGTTAGTCTCAATCTTAAAGGAAGATTCAACAAAAGTGGCTAAGGAAACTGAGACTAAAAGGAGGTTGGAATTTGAGAAGAACAAAATTCAACCTCAATAACAGACTCCTAGGCTCATTGGAGAGAATAAGAAGCAGAAAACCAGTAAGAAGAAAAACACTCCTACTACTATTCAACAGAAGAAAAGGCCAGTTGAACACAGTCCAGCATAGGTCAATCCTTCTCAACCATTGAGAAAATAGGATTTAAAAATGAAGATTATTGAAGAAGCTCAACCTGTCAGGAGTAGCAGCTCTATAATCATTAGAGAAACCCCGAAAAGGTCAGTCAAGGTATAATTTCAACCAATCTTGGTAAGTAGTGGTACAATGCATCTGTTGAATGATGGAGAGATAAGGTTGTATAGTGTTCTAAGGTATGAGAGAACCAAACCATACCCCACACAGATGACAAAGCAGAAGTACACTATATTTCCAGTTACAAAAAGAATTGTGATCAAGATTGTACTTGACATATAGCTAACACCTTACATTGTTCGCAATGTGGAAAAGGGGAAGGAAAAAATGTATCCTGAAGGGATAACGAGTGATATAACGGAAGACCAGATTGCAGATGAAGTGAGAAACATAGATGAGGCATGCTATACAGCCCAGTATAAAGGAACCTATGTTTCCCATTACATTTCAAAGGCATCAAGAAGTAAGTGTGGTTGTTGACCCGCTGAGGAAACTTCTCAAGTAGTTGGAAGACTCATAAAAGGGTAGTACAGATCCATCAGGATTGGAGATATCAGTTACAACATAGAGACTCTTGTGGACTAATTATGCACATTAGACCCTTGAGTTCTGTGTCTTCAATTGGAGATGTCCTACACCTACTTGGAAGACAAGTCCCAAGACTACCCAACCCAAATGACCTTGATCTCCCAGAACCAAACTTATCTTTCAAACCTCCCACCTTTACAATTACTGGACCAGATGTCATATCTTCAAACGCATATACTAATACTATTAGTTTTGAAGTAGTACAACAGAAGCATGATGGTCCCATAGTCGAAGAAATTGGAAGAATTAATGACAAGGTTGATGATCTGTATGCTTCAGTGAGTGACTTGCATAAGGAAGTAGAATACTTACGACAAGATCTCAAGTCACTCTGCACTGAAATGAACGAAATATTTCCGGAAGTTATGAAACATCTTCGGTCATGATCTTTTTTATCAATAACAAATAGGGGGAGAAAGGAAAAAATGAGAAAGATAGGGGAGAAAGGAAAGAGAAGAGAAGAACAGAAGAAGACAAAGTTTACAATTCTTTTTCAATTGTATATAGTCTTATACTGTACATTGTCTTATAAATAGTACTATCTTTCTAAACACTATAATTATTTGTTATCATCAAAAAGGGGGAGATTGTTAAGTCAAAATGACTTTACGATTAATAATTTTGATGAAACTCAAATAATAATATTAGAAAGTAAGACGAAGCGGAGAAGCAAAAGTAAGACGCAGCGGAGAAGCAAAAGTAAGACGAAGCGAGGACAAAAGTAAGACGAAGCGGAGAAGCAAAAATAGGCGAAGCGGATACAAAAGTAAGATGAAGCAGAGAAGTGAAAACTAAGACAAAGTGGAAACTAATACAAAGCGGAAGCGAAAATGAGACGATAAAAACAAAGACAAAACTAAGACGAAGACCCGATACCACGTCGGATGGATAATCAATCTGAGTTAATTACATAACTCAACTAAATAACTATTTCTTGAAAGATCAAGAAACAAGAAGAAAGAAGTGGTTATCAAGAAGCAGTTGAAGACGAAGGCTATAAATACGAGTCAGAGTTGAAGATTGCAGAAGTGAGTGATTTTTGAAAGTGTTAGAGATTTTAAAGCTAGAAACACTATACTCATTGTGCTAAACTTTGAGAGCTATTATTCACTGTAACAAAGCTCGAAAACATCTTTCTGTAAGAAAGAAGAAAAACTAAGAGCTTGAAGAGACCAAGTGAGAAAAAAGAATACTTGCTGTAAAAGACTTGAAGAGGCTCGGTGAAAAGAATACTTGTATTTTTTAGAAGTATAGTAAAATCTTAGAAAGGATTCTAAGGACTGGACGTAGCCCACGGTTTGGGGTGAACCAGGATAAAATTGCTGTGTCAACTTCTACTCTTAAACTCATGATTTTTATTCCTATTTTTTATACAAGTACTTAGAAGTTAACTGCAATACATCGTGATATTTTTCACTCAATAGTTTTTGGGAAAGCAAGTTTTTCAAAAATATATAAGGGGATTGTATTCAAGAAAAAGAATACACAATTCAACCCCCCTTTTTGCGCATTTTTTGTATCAAATATAAAGCCTATACTTATGCGTGATTTACTTCATCTAATTGAGTGGATGGCCTCAAAAACCCAACAATTCAACGTTTATAGTGATGTTCATCGCATTAATAAGGTAAGTACTTCATCTACTGAACATTGTTTAGATGAGCTAACATCTTTTTCTAGAAAACTTGCAGTTGAATAGGCACGTGTAAAGGCATATGGAATATGTGCAAATATAGGTCATCCGACTAAAGGGTGACTATCCTTATATGAAGGGAGCATAGAATACGTCAATGTTGTGAAAGGGAATTTTCCTAACGAGTATAGCCCACACCCCCAGACATGTATCTCAAGTTGGATAGATCATCCCATATGAGTTATAAGGGAAATAAGCTGCAGAATTACCTCTCGAATAGACTGCAAGGAGCATAGCCATTTGAATCAAGGTCACAAGCCTCCTTTACCTTAGGGAAGTCATTAGAAGTTATAGTTAAGTCTATTGTGACTAAAACTTTGCAATTCCAATAGGGTATGCAGCAATTTCAACAATAGACCATATCTAAATTTTAGAAAGTGAATTCTAACATTTATAATTTGGAGAACTAGGTGAGCCAAATGGAAATGGTGATAAATCGTCTAAAATGCCAAAGAGGAGGAAAACTCCTATCACAACCTAAGAAAAATATGAATAATGTTAATGCAATCACTTTGAGGAATGGACAGGAGCTTGAGGACCCTAAAAGAATCACTCAAAGTATGGCTAATGAAGAAGACGTTAAGAAGGAGCTTGAAGAAGAAAGGGATATAACATCAAGCCTAAAGGTAAATGATGAATTCCTAACTGTTAAAAAGACTAACCCTCTAGTTTTTCCTAGCGAGTTAGTAAAGTCAAATAAGGAGGATAAGGATAAAGAGATATGGTAAACTTTTCAGAAGGCTGAGGCCACTGTTAGAAGAGATCAAGCAAATGCTGAGTTATGCAAAATTCCTCAAAGAATTATGTACAAACAAGCAAAAGTTAAGAGGTAATGAAATGATTACGAAAATTGAAACTATTTCTATAGTTTTTAAAAAGAAAATACCTCCTAAGTGTAAAGACCCAAGCATGCTTACTGTTCCATACAAAATTGGTCGCACTGAGATTAAGCAGGCTATGTTAGATTTAAGAGCATCGATTAATGTTATGCCTCATTCTATGTATGTTTCTTTAAATATAGGACTATTAAAAGAAACTAGTGTTACCATACAATTGGCTTATCATTCTAACGTTTACCTAGATGGGGTTATTGAGGATGTGCTTAAGCAGGTAAATGAACTAGTATTTCTTGTTGACTTTTATGTGATTGACATGAATGTTGAAACTTCCTATAACCTAGTACCTATCTTACTAAGGACTTCATTTCTAAACATGGCCGAAACTAAGATAGATGATTGTGATGGTACCCTCACGATGGAATTCGATAAGGAAGTTACTCATTTCAATTTTTTATGTTAATAAAAACTCTCATAATAACCAATCTATTTTTTCAATTAATTAATGTGATTGACCTTTTAGTGTAGGAAGATTGTAAGCAAAAACATATAAATAAACAAGAAGTGGTTTTAACAAAAGAGAAGACCAAAGCTTTTAATGTCTCGTCGAAAAGCTTTACCATTGGTCAAAAAGTGCTTCTTTATTTCACTAAATATAAATTGTTTCCACATAAATTTCTTCTTTATTGGGTTGATCCTTTTGTGATAACTAATTTCTTTCCTTATTGAATAGTAGAGATTAAAAGTTTAAAAACGGGGAAGACATTACACATAAGTGGTCATCGACTCAAGCCTTATCTTGATGAAGGTCACGTGGAAAATAGCAAAGTTATGATTCCTAGAGATTAAAACTTCATAACTTGATAAGGAAAACATGGAGTTGAACGAACAATAATAAACAAAGGTGTTGCTTGAGAGGCAACCCAATGGAAGTTTTTTCTTATTATTTACATTCTTGTAGTTATAGTTTCCGTTAAATGCTCCATTTCTTACATTTGATGTTACATTGGGGACAATTTAACTTTTAATTGTGGGGGTGGGGATCTTATTTTTCAAACACATTTTAAGCTTGTTTATTGCTTATGTGTTTATTAGGTGTTTTCAAAATCAAATAAACAAACATTTTCTTCTTTTATTGCTTTTAAGACTATATAGTCATAATTAGATAGTGAATTGACTAGAAAAATTCATGGAAACTTAAGCATGTACTTTTAATCTTGTGATTGGTCAATATACATTATCTTTAGAACAGTAGTGACTAGTGGTAGACACAAGCTAGTGAGATTTTGAGCCTTTATAGACTGACACATTTATATCAGTCTTATTGTCTTTTGTTTGTATATGACCTTTATGACATATACATCCTATTCAAGACCACATTTTTATCACATATGTTAATATGAAAATGATATATGTATTCATTGTTTCATAAGCTACATTAGCCAAATAACCTACTCATTGATATGAATTTTCCCTGATTAGCCCCCTTGAGCTTTATTTGCCTTTTCTTTTTGTGTTTACATGCTATAAACCTAATCAAATTTCCTACCCAAGTCTTAAAACTAGTGAAGCATTTTTTTGATCTTTTATGTCTGCGGATGTACGAAAGTGTAAGTGTGGGGGTGTGCTCATATGTGACTTGGTTATAATTGTTAGAATTACATTTTATCTCTTATCAATAAATTCCAATGTGATGTAGCTTCTTTTAGTATATATATATACATATATATATCTATATATATCTATATATAGATATATATATGTACATTTATATATATATATATAGATATATTGTAATAC
>JANKYE010585900.1:0-11347 GCA_032467995.1 Erythroxylum dillonii | reverse complement strand
GCTTATTAACTAAATGTCATTCCACTAAAGACAATTAGTTGAACTCTTGAATTATTAAATATTATAAGAATACATATCTTATTCCTTCAATTTAACTAACACCATACTATACTCTAACTTAATCTTAATTTCTCCATTTAAAACTTCAAATTCCATCAATCTAAGCAATAAAATCCTCCAATCGTTGACATGCTAATTAAACTCTAACTAAAAGAAATTAATCAATTAAAACCTTAAAAAAATTGAAAACATGCTTATTCAAAAAGAAAAGAATTAGAGGGCCAACATTTCTCCCCCTCTTAAAAGAATTTTGTCCCCGAAATTCTTACCTGTGAAAAGATGCGAATACTTCTCTTTCATAGCTTCCAATGGCTCCCATATGGCCTCTTCCACCGAATGATTTTTCCATAGGACTTTGACTAGCTGAACTGTCTTGTTTCTGAGGACCTTCTCCTTGGTGTCTAAAAGTTCCACTAGAATCTTCTCATAATTCAAATCATCTCTCAACTGAACCTCAGTGGTCTGAATGATATGGGAAGGATCCAATTTATACCTCCTCAGCATGCAGACAAGAAAAACATCATGTATCTATGCTAACTCAGGTGGTAGTGCTAACTTGTAAGCTAACGGGCCAACCCTCTCAAGAATTTAATAAGGTCCCACATATCTTGTACTCAACTTACCCTTTTTGTCAAATCTCATAATTCCTTTCCAAGGAGATACCTTAAGGAAGACTTTTTCGCCGATTTCATACTCCATTTCCTTTCGATGAGCATCTTCATAACTTTTCATCCTGTCCTTAGCTGCTTTAAGCCTTTGCTTAACTAATTTGACCTTGTCAACTGTCATTTGAATTAACTCTGGTCTCAAAAGTTTTCTTTCTCCTTCTTCATCCCACCATACCGGAGTTCTACATCTCCTCCTATACAGTGCTTTATAAGGAGCCATCTGAATGCTTGAATGATACGAATTATTGTAAGCAAATTCGATCAATGGCAAATGTTCATCCCAAGCTCCTCTAAAATCCATCACACATGCCTTGAGCATTCCCTCAAAGGTCCAAATGGTCCTCTCAGGTTGTACATCTATCTGAGGATGAAAAGTAGTGCTAAAATTCAGTCTGGTTCTTAAAGCTTCCTGCAAGCTTCCCCAAAATCTCGAAGTGAAACGAGGATCCCTATCAGAAACTATAGAATCTGGAATCCCATGCAGTCTCACAATCTCATCAATGTACTTCTTGGCCAACACATGCAGAGAATCGGTCTATTTGATTGCCAGGAAATGGGCTGACTTCATCAATCTATCCACAATGACCTATATGACATCATGCTTCTTACTGGTCTTAGGCAACCCCATCAGAAAGTCCATAGCCATCCTTTGCCACTTCCACTCAGAAATGGAAAATGGCCTTAACTTGCCTGAAGGTGCCTGGTGTTCAGTCTTGACTTGTTGACACACTAGACACTTACTTGCATAATCTGCCACATCTTTCTTCATGCCTTTCCACCAGAAATGCTCTTTTAGATCTCTGTACATCCTGGTGCTACCTGGGTGTATAGTATAAAGTGCATTATGGGCCTCATCTAGTATCTCATCCTTCACCTCCTTGGCATTTGGGATACAAAGCCTATTCCTTATAGTCATAAATCCATCATCTCTCACTACCACTTCAGACTTCTTGCCCTTTTGAATCTCTTCTTAGAGCTTACTCAATTCTGCATCCTGTGCTTGTAACTCCCTAACTCTTTCTCTGAGTATCGGCCTCACTCTAAAGGTAGCAACAACACAATCAGGCTCCTCCTGTTTCTAACTGATTCTAAGCTTAGCCATCTCTTCCAATAACGACAGATAAACTGTCTGAACATGGGCTATGGAAGACTTCCTACTCAAGGCATCTGCTACGACATTTACTTTGCTTGGATGGTACTCAATCAACAAATCATAATCCTTAAACAATTCAATCCACCTTCTTTGTCTCAAACTTAGCTCCTTCTAACTCAATAGGTACTTGAGGCTTTTATGATCAGTAAAGATCTTCGTATGAACCCCATACAAATAATGTCTCCAGATCTTCAAGGCAAAAATCACAGCTGCCAATTCCAGATCATGGGTGGGATAACTCAACTCATAAGGCTTTAGCTATCGCGAGGTATATACTATTACCTTGTCTCCTTGCATCAGTACACAACCCAACACCTTTCTTAAAGTATCACTAAACACTGCATAACTTTCCTCTCCTGTGGGCAAAGTAAAAAATGAAGCACTTGTCAATCTTTGCTTGAGCTCCTCAAAGCTTTTCTAACATTCATCACTCTAGACAAACTTGTGATTCTTTCTTAATAACTTAGTTAGTGGAGCAGCAATCATGGAGAATCCTTCCACAAATCTCCTATAGTAACCTGCTAGACCTAGAAAACTCCTCACTTCTGTCACTGTTATCGGGGCATGCCAATTCACTACTGCTTCAATTTTCTTTGGATCCACCTGCACCCCATTCTCATAAATAATATGTCCAAGGAAGATTACTTCATGAAGCCAAAATTCACATTTGCTGAATTTGGCATGAAGCTCCCTCTCCCTCAATCTCTGCAATACTATCCTTAGGTGCTCCTCATGTTCTCTTGCATTATTTGAATATACCAAAATGTCATCGATAAACACTATCACAAACTGATCCAAATATTCCTTAAAGACCCTGTTCATAAGATCCATGAAAGCAGATGGAGCATTGGTCAGTCCAAAAGGCATAACTAAAAATTCATAATGCCTATACCGCGTTCTGAAGGTTGTCTTGCTTACACAAACTCCTTAATTCTGAGTTGATGATAGCCAGACCTGAGATCAATCTTTGAGAAGACTATTGCTCCTTGCAGCTGATCAAACAAATCATCTATCTGGGGCAAGGGATACTTGCTCTTAATAGTCATCTTGTTGAGTCTCCGATAATCAATACACATCCTCCAGGTTCCACCCTTCTTCTTAACAAATAGGATCGGTGCTCCCCAAGGTGACGAACTCAGCCTTATGAACCGCTTCTCTAATAACTCTTCCAATTGTTCCTTAAGCTCCTTCAGTTCAGTTGGAGCCATTCTGTGTGGTGGTGTAGAAATAGGGGCTGTTCCGGGAATCAAGTCAATGGAAAACTCGATCTCCCTCACCGGTGGCAAGCCAGGTAATTCCTCTGGGAACATATAAGGAAATTCCCTAACAATTGAAAAATCCTCTAACTTAGTTTCCTTCACACTAGTGTCCACAATATACACCAAGAAGGCTTCATACCCCTTTCCCATCGTTCTGTCAGCTAATAAAGCCGAAATAATTCTTGGCGGTAGTGTTTTTCTGTCCCTTTTGGAAATCACCTTCTTACAACGCCCATATCAAATTCCACCTCTTTAAGGCCACAATCTAACTTCGCCCGATACTTCTCCATAACATCCATCCCCACAATGACATCTAACCCCTTTAGGTCTAGAGGTATCAAGTCCACTACCAGTCTAAATCCATCAATAAAGAGCTCACAGTCTCTAAATACTCGACTTACTATTACATTCCTCCCTAAAGGATTTCTAACAATCAAGAAGCTATCCAAAAGCACCGAATTCACACCAGGTAATGCCATGCTTACAGAAACAAAAGAATGGGTGGAACCAGAGTCAAATAAAACATAAGCTTCAGAATTAAATAGCTGAGCCATACCCATGACAACTTCAGGTGCGGCTGCAACTTCCTCCCTCGTCATGACGAACACTCTTGCTTGTGCTTGATCCCTCGGTCTTCATGGAGGAATAACTTCTTTACATATCCAGAAGAAGCGCAAAACATAGAAGATGCACCAAACACAGAAGATGCACAAAAATAGAAGATGCAAAAAACACAGAAGAAGCGCAAAAAACAGAAGATGCACAAAACACAGAAGAAGCGCAAATCACAGAAAAAGTGCAAAACACGAAAGATGCGCATAAACAGAAGAAATGCAAAGCACAGAATCACATAAAAAGCATAAAGAACAAAAGAAGCGCAAAGCAAAGAAGAAGTGTAAAACCTAGAAGAAGCGTAAAATACAAAAGATGCGCAAAACATAGGAGTGGAGAAACACAGAAGAAGCGCAAAAAAATTAGATGCACAAAACACCAAAGTAGTGGAGAAACACCAAAGAAGCGCAAAACACACAAGAACCACAAAGAGCAGAAGAAGTGAAGAAACATAGAAGAAGCGCAAAACACAGAGATGCGCAAAACACAGAAGAAATGCAAAACACAGAAGAAGCACAAAAAACAGAAGAAGTGGAAAACACAGAAAAAGTGTAAAACATAGAAGAAGCGCAAAACACAGAAGATGCGCAAAATACAAAAGATGTGCAAGACACAGAAAAAGCGCAAAACACATAAGAAGTGCAAAACTCAGAAGAAGCACAAAACATAGAAGATGTGCAAAACACAAAAGATGCGCAAAACACAGAAAAAGTGAAAAAACACTGAAGAAGCGCGAAATACAAAAGAAGTGCAAAACTTAAAAGAAGCGTAAAACACAGAAGATGTGCAAAACACAGAAGATGCGCAAAACACAGAAGAAGAGCAGAAACATAGAAGAAGCGTAAAACTTGGAAGAAGAGGAGAAACGCAGAAGACACGCGAAACACAAAAGATGGGCAAAACACAGAAGAAGCGCAAAACACAGAAAAAGCACAAAACACAGAAGATTCACAAAACACTAAAGATGTGCAAAACAGAGAAGAAGCGCAGAGCACAGAAGGAGTGCAAAACATAGAAGAAATGCAACGCACAGAAAAAGCGCAAAATGCAGAAGAAGCACAAAATGCAGAAGAAGTAGAAAACACAGAAGGAGTGGATAAACACAGACGAAGCACAAAAAACAAAAGAAGTGTAAAACACAGAAGATGCGCAAAACAGAAAAGATGCGCAAAACACAGAAGAAGCACAAAACACAGAAGAAGCTCAAAACACAGAAGAAGTGGAGAAACAAGAAGCGCAAAACACAAAAGAAGTGGAGAAATACCAAAGAAGCGCAAAACACAGAAGAACCATAAAACATAGAAGAAGAGCACAAAACACAGAAGAAGCGTAAAACACAGAAGATGCGCTAAACAGAGAAGATATGCAAAACACAGAAGAAGCAGAAAACACGGAAGAAGTGGAGAAAAACAGAAGAAGCGCAAAACACAAAAGAACCACAAAACACGGAAGAAGTGGAGAAACACAGAAGAAGCACAAAGCACAGACGTTGTGAAAAACACAAAAGACGAGCAAAATGCAGAAGAAGCGCAAAACACAGAAGAAGTTCAAAACACAGAAGAAACGTAAAACACAGAAGAAGTGCAAAAAACAGAAGAACCAAAAAACACAAAAGAAGTGGAGAAACACAGAAGAAGCGCAAAATACAAAAGAAGCGCAACACATAGAAGATGTGCAAAATACAGATGTTAAAACACAGAAGAAGCGCAAAAAACAGAAGAAGTGGAAAACACAGAAAAAAACACAAAACACAAATGAAGAGCAAAACACAGAAGATGCGCAAAACATGCAAGTTGCGCAAAACACAGAAGAAACGAAAAGCACATAAAAAGCGCAAATCACAGAAGAAGTGCAAAAACCCAGAAGAAGCGTAAAACACAAAAGATGTGCAAAACACAAAAGATGCGCAAAACACAGAAGAAACGCAAAACAAAGAAGAAACACAAAACAAAGAAGAAGCGCAAAAAACAGAAGAAGTAAAAAACAAAGAAAAAGTGCAAAACACTGAAAAAGTGAAGAAACAAGAAGAGCAAAACATAGAAGAAGTGAAGAAACACTGAAGAAATGCAAAACACAGAATAAGCGCAAAACACAGAAGAACCACACAACATAGAAGGAGTGGAGAAACAGAGAAGAAGCGCAAAACACAAAAGATGCTCAAAATACAGAAGATGTGCAAAACATAGAAGAGGAGCCAAACACAGAAGAAACGCAAAACATAGAAGAAGCCCAAAACATAGAAGAATAGCAAAATACAGAAGATGCACAAAACACAGAAGAAGTGGAGAAACACCAAAAAGCGCGAGACACAGAATAAATGAAAAACACAGAAGAAGTGCAAAACACAGAAAAAGCGCCAAACACAGAAGAAGTGCAAAACATAGAAGAAGCGCAAAACACAGAAGAAGTGCAAAACACAGAAGAAGCGCAAACACTTTAGAAGTGGAGAACATAGAAGAAGCGCAAAACACAAAAGAAGTGTAAAACAAAGATGAAGCCCAAGACATAAAAGAAGCGCAAAAACACAGTAGAAGTGGAAAACACATAAGAAGTGGGAAACAAAGAAGAACCGCAAAACACAAAAGAAGTGCAAAACACAGAAGATGTGCAAAACACATAATAACCACAAAACATAGAAGGAGTGGAGAAACATAGAAGAAGCGCAAAACGCAGAAGATGCGTAAAACACAGAAGATGCGTAAAACACAGAAGAAGCGCAAAAAACAGAAGATGAGCAAAATACAAAAGTGGAGAAAAACCGAAGAAGCGCAAAACACTGAAGAAACGCAACACACAGAAGATGTGCAAAACACAGAAAAAGAGCAAAACACAGATGATGCGCAAAACACAAAAGAAGTGAAGAAACAAGAAGCGCACAACAAAAGAAGTGTAGAAACATAGAAGAACCACAAAACACAGAAGAAGCACAAAACACCAAAGAAGCGCAAAGCCCAAAAGAAGCGCAAAGCACAGAAGAAGGGCAAAACCAACAATAAGCGTAAAACACAAAAGATGCACAAAACATAAAAGAAACGCGAAACACAAAAGAAACCTAAAAATCAAAAGAAGCGCAAAAAACAGAAGAAGTAGAAAACACATAAAAGCACAAAACACAGAAGAAGTGGAGAAACAAGAAGCCCAAAATATAGAAGAAGTGGAGAAACACCGAAGAAACACAAAACACCAAAGGAGTGCAGAAACACAGAAAAAGTGCAAAACATAGAAGAAGGCCAAAACACAGAAGATGCGTAAAACACCGAAGAAGCAGAAAGCACAAAAGAAGCACAAAGCACAGTAGAAGTGCAAAACCAAGAAGAAGCGTAAAACACAAAAGATGCACAAAACATAGAAGAAACGCAAAAGACAAAAGAAACACAAAACACAAAAGAAGTGCAAAAAACAGAAGAAGTGGAAAACATAGAAAAAGCACAAAACACAGAAGAAGTGGAGAAACAAGAAGCCCAAAACACAGATGAAATGGAAAAACATCGAAGAAACACAAAACACAGAAGAAGCACACGAGACAGAAGGAGTGGAGAAACACAGAAGAAGCACAAAACACAGAAGATGAGGAAAATACAGAAGAAGCGCAAAACAGAGAAGATGAGCAAAACACGAAAGAAGCGCAAAACAGAGAAGAACCAAAAAATACAGAAGAAGTGGAGAAACATAGAAGAAGCGTAAAACATAAAAGAAGCACAAAGAGCAGAAGAAGTGGAAAACATAGAAAAAGCGTAAAACACAGAAGAATTGCAAAACACAAAAGAACCACAAAACACATAAGAACCACAAAACACAGAAGAAGTGGATAAACACAGAAGAAGCGCAAAACGCAAAAGATGCGTAAAACATAAAAGATGCACAAAACACAGAAGATGAGCAAAATACAAAAGAAATGTAGAAATACCGAAGAAGCGCAAAACACAGAAGAACCACAAAATACAAAAGAAGTGGAGAAACATAGAAGAAGTGCAAAACACAAAAGATGCGCAAAACACAGAAGAAACGCAAATCGCAGAAGATGCGCAAAACACAGATGATCAGCAAAACACCGATGCAGTGGAGAAACGCCCAAGAATCGTAAAAACACAGAAGAACCACAAAAAGCAGAAGAAGTGGAGAAGCACAGAAGATGCGTAAAACACATAAGAAACGTAAAACTCATAAGAAGCGTAAAAAATACAAGAAGGGGAAAACACAGAAAAATTGCAAAACTCAAAAGAAGCGCAAAACACAGAAGATGTGCAAAACATAGAAGAAGTGAAAAACACAAATGACGCGCAAAACATAGACAAAGTCCAGAAACAATGAAGAAGCGCAAAACACAGAATAAGTGCAAAACTCAGAAGAAGCGTAAAACACAGAAGATGTGCAAAACACAGAAGAAGTGCAGAAACATCAAAGAAGCGCAAAACTCAGAAGAAGCACAAAACATAGAAGAACCACAAAACAGAGAAGAAGAGGAGAAACATAGAAGAAACGCAAAACATAGAAGATGGGGAAAACACAGAAGAAGCTTAAAGCACAAAAGAAGCGCAAAACCCAGATGAAGCGCCAAAGAAGTGGAGAAACACAGAAGAAGTGCAAAACACAAAAGAAGCATAAAACACAGAAGATACGCAAAATAGAGAAGATGCGCAAAACACAGAAGAAGCGTAAAACACAGAAGAAGTGGAGAAACAAGAAGCGCAAAACACCAAAAAAAAGTGGAGAAACACCAAAGAAGCGCAAAACACAGAAGAACCACAAAACACAGAAGAAGAGCACAAAACAAAGAAGAAGCGTAAAACACAGAAGATGCACTAAACAGAGAAGATATGCAAAACACAATAAGCGCAAAATAGAGAGGAAGTGGAGAAACACCGAAGAAGCGCAAAACACAAAAGAACCATAAAACACAGTAGAAGTGAAGAAACACAGAAAAAGCACAAAACACAGACACGCAAAACATAGAAGAACCAAAAAACACAAAAGAAGTGGAGAAAAACAGAAGAAGCGCAAAACACAAAAGAAGTGCAACACATAGAAGATGTGAAAAATACAGATGTCAAAACACAGAAGAAGCGCAAAAAACAGAAGAAGTGAAAAACACAGAAAAACACAAAACACAAATGAAGAGCAAAATAAAGAAGATGCGCAAAACATGGAAGTTGCGCAAAACACAGAAGAAACGCAAAGCATATAAAAAGCGCAAATCAAAGAAGAAGTGCAAAAACGCAGAAGAAGCGTAAAACACAAAAGATGCGTAAAATACAAAAGATGCGCAAAACATAGACGAAACGCAAAACGCAGAAGAAACACAAAACAAAGAAGAAACACAAAACAAAGAAGAAGCGCAAAAAGTAAAAGAAGTGAAAAACACAGAAAAAGTGCAAAAAACTGAAAAAGTGAGGAAACAAGAAGCGCAAAACATAGAAGAAATGAAGAAACACCGAAGAAATGCAAAACACAGAATAAGCACAAAACACAGAAAAACCACACAACATAGAAGTGGAGAAACAGAGAAGAATCGCAAAACACAGAAGATGCTCAAAATACAGAAGATATGCAAAACACAAAAGAACCACACAACATAGGAGTGGAGAAACAAAGAAGAAGCGCAAAACACAGAAGATGCTCAAAATAAAGAAGATGTGCAAAACACATAAGAGGCACCAAACACAGAAGAAACGCAAAACATAGAAGAAGCCCAAAACACAAAAGAATAGCAAAACACAGAAGATGCACAAAACACAGAAGAAGTGGAGAAACACCAAAAAAGCGCGAGACACAGAATAAGTGAAAAACACAAAAGAAGTGCAAAACAGAGAAAAAGCGCCAAACACAGAAGAAGTGCAAAACACAGAAGAAACGCAAAACACAGAAGAAGTGCAAAACACAGAAGAAGCGCAAACACAGAAGAAGTGGAGAACATAGAAGAGGCTCAAAACACAGAAGAAGTGTAAAACAAAGAAGAAGCCCAAGACATAAAAGAAGCGCAAAAACACAGAAGAAGTGGAAAACACATAAGAAGTGGGAAACAAAGAAGAAGCGCAAAATACAAAAGAAGTGCAAAACACAGAAGATGCGCAAAACAGATAATAACCACAAAACATAGAAGGAGTAGAGAAACATAGAAGAAACGCAAAACGCAGAAGATGCGTAAAACACAGAAGATGCGCAAAACACAGAAGATGAGCAAAACACAAAAGAAGTGGAGAAACACCGAAGAAGCGCAAAGCACAGAAGAACCACAAAATATAGAAGAAGTGGAGAAACACAGAAGAAGCGCAAAATACAAAAGAAACGCAAATCGCAGAAGATGCGCAAAACACAGATGATGAGCAAAACATCGATGTAGTGGAGAAACACTAAAGAATCGTAAAACACAGAAGAACCACAAAAAGCAGGAGAAGTGGACAAGCACAGAAGAAGCGTAAAACACAAAAGATGGGCAAAACATAGAAGAAACGCAAAACTCATAAGAAGCGCAAAAAATAGAAGGGGAAAACACAGAAAAAGCACAAAACTCAAAAGAAGCGCAAAACACAGAAGATGAGCAAAATACAGAAGAAACGCAAAACACAGAAAAAGTGCGAAACACAGAAGATGCGCAAAACACAGAAGAAGTCTAGAAACACTGAAGAAGCGCAAAACACATAATAAGTGCAAAACTCAGAAGAGGCGTAAAACACAGAAGAAGTGCAAAACACAGAAGAAGTGTAGAAACATCGAAGAAGCACAAAACATAAAAGAGCCACAAAACACAGAAGAAGAGGAGAAACACAGAAGAAACGCAAAACAGAGAAGATGTGGAAAACACAGAAGAAGCCTAAAGCACAGAAGAAGTGCAAAACCATGATGAAGCGCAAAACAAAGACGATTCGCAAAACACTGAAGATGCGGAAAACACAGAAGATGCGCAAAACACAGAAGAAGCTCAGAGCACAAAAGGAGTGCAAAACAAAGAAGAAGTGCAACGCAGAGAAGAAGCGCAGAGCACAGAAAAAGCACAAAATACAGAAGAAGTGGAAAACACAAAAGGAGTGGAGAAACACAGAAGAAGCACAACACACAAAAGAAGCGTAAAACACAGAAGATGCACAAATAGAGAAGATGCTCAAAACACAGATGAAGAACAACACACAAAAGAGGCGCAAAACACAGAGGAACCACAAAACACAGAAGAAGAGCACAAAACACAGAAGAAGTGCAAAACCGTGAAGATGTGAAAATCAGAGAAGATCTGCAAAGCACAGAATAAGCACAAAACACAGAAGAAGAGGAGAAACCTCGAAGAAGTGCAAAACACAAAAAACCACAATACACAGAAGAAGTGGAGAAACACAGAAGAAGCGCAAAACATAGACGACACGAAAAACACAGAAGATGCGCAAAACATAGAAGAAGCACAAAATGAAAAAGAAGCGCAAAACTCAGAAGAAACCCAAAACACAAAAGAAGTGCAAAACACAGAAAAACCACAAAATACAGAAGAAGTGGAGAAACACAGAATAAGCACAAAACACAGAAGAAGCGTGATGGAGAACCATGGGCATGTGAAGGACAAGCAGAGAAGCATACATGGTGTGATCCGCCTCAAGGAAGCCTAAGAC
>JANKYE010583366.1:0-11360 GCA_032467995.1 Erythroxylum dillonii | reverse complement strand
TTAACGAAAAAGTTTACACAATTCAACCCCCCTTCTTGTGTATTTGATTATCATTTACTAACGTGTGATTCACTTCAGTTCTCACAATCCAGGTCCCAAACTCTACTCCATCTCTAATACTTATACAAATGGAGGAAGAACAAGGAAATCTAGAGGAAAAGTTTGAGAAGATGCAAACAAGGAGATTTAGTAGGAGAAGTAGAAAAATTTTCCAAAGGTAAAGGCATTTTGAAATGACTCTTATTGTTTGGAATGTGAAGGGACTAAACTGCACATCTAAGCTTAACGTTTTGAGGGATTTTGTGCTAAGTGAGAAGCCTTTGTTATTTTGTTTATTAGAAACTAAAGTCAAGAATAAAAACCTGAATAAACTGAACTATTTAGGATCAATTTAGAAATTGCTCTCTAATCATCAATATCATAGTTATGAAAGAATTATCATATGCTACAATGATGATTTAGTGAAACTGGAGCAACTGAAAGCCAATGAGCAACTCATACATTCAAAGGTGGTCTTTAAGAAAAAGAAAACTTCAATAAATGCAATCTTTGTATATGGTTTCAATACTAATTTCCAAAGTACCTTTGAATGGATAAAAGGATATTGTTTAGGGCCTTGGCTTGTCTGTGAAGACTTCAACAGTACACTCTAAAAATCATAAGTTAATGCCCATTACAATTTGCTCAATTACAACATGGATCGTTTTTTTGAATATGAAATATGTGTATTACTATATTTAAAAATATTACATACATTACAATGAGTTCACGATGGTTAGTCTTGTCTATAAGTTACAAAAAAGTTCAATCAAGTAACAGGAAAAACTAGCTAAAAACGCTATAATATATTTAAAATGCCATCAAATCTATATGTCCAGTATTTGAGTGTGCTGTTGTTGCTTAGCATAGATATGCTTGCTTATCAAGTTTACAATCTGGTTTGCAAGCAGGTATTAGTTTATCTTCATATCTATAAAAGGTCTACTATTTTACTCCTTACAAATTGTGTAAATGGTCAGTGTGAAGGCTGCTTTATAAAAGGTTGCTTTGTTTTCCCTGTTTTGGAGTTACAAATGATCCAATGTAATACATATTCCCAATTATGTTGACAATTACCTAGAGGTAACAAATGAAGTATTTGGCTCCAAATTGCTTTGGCTTAAGTGCATAGGAAGAACAAATCGTCCCTATCTTTGAATGTACTAAATAGGTGGAACTGAGTGACCTTAAACTTAAATGGCACAATTTTACATAAAATAACAAGCAATCTTCTTAATGGTTTATTAGAAAGAAACTAGATAGAGTCTTGGTGAATATGGACTAGCTAACCTTATTCTCTGAAAGCAAAGCTCTCTTCATAGATCTTTGTTCCTCTAATCATACTTTAATAAAGATATAAAACTTATTCACTAAAGTTAATCTTAAATTCCCTTTCAAGTTCAATAACTTTCTTGTTAATATTGAATGTTTCAGGAGGCTATAGATAGAGGGTTGGAAAAGGCAATGATTGGAACAAAGAAATTTGTATGCTTGAAAAATCTAAAAGCAATCAAACAAGAATTAAAACTCCTAAATGCCAAAAGAAATCAAAATACCAATATGTATATTCAAAAGGCTAGAGAAATAGTCTTATCTATACAAAAGTCAACTGTAAAAAAACCTGGAGACTAGTGCTTATTGAATGAGGAGGAAATATTTGTAAATTCTACCTACAAGTGCTAGATAATAATAAATCCCTAATCCAACAAAAAGTTAGAGTTAACTAGATAAAGGAAGCAGACAAATGTTCAAAATTTTTCTTCAACACCCTCTTAGTTAGAAGAAATTATAATAGGATATGCTCTATAAAGGATGATAATGGTAGAATGTTTTTAAACTAGAGGATGTTAGAAGGGAAGCAGTGAAATTCTAAAAAATTCTACTAGAATCTAAGAGGACTACAGGCTCCTCTATGGAATCTCTAAGACAATTTATTCCCACCAGGATATTTTAGGAAGAAGCAAAATATTTAATCAGACCAGTGGAGGACAGAGAAATTAAGAAAATGGTGTTCAAAATGAATGGAATGAAAGCACCTAGACCATATGGGCTTAATGGAAATTTCTATCACAAACTTAAGTAAAGACAGGTAAATTTGTAAAGTAAGTAGTGCATGAATTCTTCAATAAGAGAGTTATGCTCAAAGAAATAAACAAAACATATTTATATTTAACTCCTAATTTTGCAATCTAGCTTCCTTTAGTGATTTTAGGCTAATTGCTTGTACCAATTTTTTATACAATATCATAGCAAAGCTATTGGCTAATAGATTGAAATTAATATTGAATTTTATAATCATTGAAAACCAAGGTGCATTTTTTAGCTACAAACAAATTGGAGACAACATCTTAATAGTGCAGGTGCTTATGAAGAGATATCAAGGAAAAACTCTTAACAAATTTGTGTTATTAAAATAGATATTTACAAAGCATTTGATTTCATAGTGTAAACTATTCATTCCTATTACAAAAACTTGAAGTATTGAATTTTCCTTAGAAGTTCATAAACTATATCAGAGCATACATTACCTCTACCTTCGTTTGGTATTCTTATCAATGGCTCTCCAATAAAAAATTTTAGGGGCTCTAAAGGTCTTAAGCGAGGGAACGTGACATCCTCTGCCCCTACTTATTCATCATTTCGATAAAAGTATTCACCCTCCTATTAAAGCATAATGTCTCAACTGCCTTTTGCTTTAAGTACCAATCCAAATGCAAATTAGTTCTTTAAAAAACTTATGTTTTACATAGTAATTCATTTTGTTAAGTAAAGCATACTTGAACTCTGTTTCCTTTTGATGAATACTATACAAAGATTTAAGAAGTTTTTTGGTCTTGGGATTAATTTCCATAAGATCCTTTTTATGATGTTATAGAGTGCTTCGCATCTTACAAACATTATTGCTCGAATTACTAGAATGACTAAGCATATCCAACCTCTTTTATATTTGGGATTCCCAATCTCCTCCAAAAGACTCAAATATAGAGATTGTTTCTCACTGATTGAGAAAATTCATAAAAGACCAGGTACATGGATGAATAGAGCATTAACTTATGGAGGTAAGTTACAACTTATGAAATTTGTTGTAGCACCCTTTACCCTAGGGATACGCACCGGGATGCCCGAAGGTCATTCCGGCACATACCCGAGGATAAGGGTATGCTACGTTCGATCACTACATTCACTAATATGGCATGGTATCATTTTTCACTTACAAAGCATCATAAGAAAACCACAATATTTTTAAAACCAACTTTTCCTCATTTCGATGCTCAAAACCAAAAGTCTACATTGTATCTTTCAACCTTTAAATACATGTACATCAATATAACCTAGTACATAAGTACTACATGAAAGAGGAAAATATAACAAATCTATCTAAGTCATCTAAAAATTCCCAACTCACTGACCTTTGAGCTATGACTCTTCACTACTCTTGTCAAGACACAATCTAAACGACTGGTAGAGCCTCTCAGTAGCTAGAGTTGTCTCTCGGTCCTGAAAAGATAACATTGCAATTTTGGTGAGTTATGCGAACTCAATGAGGTAACCATCATCGATGGTTCACTCAATTCATGCATCACATCATTACACGGAGCATATTATTCACCTCATTGCATATTCATAATATATCACGTTGTTCATACAAAACACACATTAATTATAATTTGCAATGCACGTGAGACTCACTTTCATTTATTATTGTCGTTATGACCTAGTTCCTTCTTACCAGCTCATCCCTTTATGGATGTTGAGCTTTGTCGTATATCGTCCCATATCCCTTATTGGATATCGGGTACAGTCGCACTTGAGCCCGATGCTGTTTTCACATTCTGAGCTTTAAGCTCTTTATCCTGGCGACTCCGGTCAAAACTTCCTTTATCTTTCATGCATGCATGTAATAAATGTTTCACATAACATAACCTCAGTCAAACACATGAATGAACATTCCCATTTTAGGCCACTTTCATCATCGGACCATAGTCCGATATTCAACAGAACTGCTGAGCACATTTTTTTTTGCAATCATAAGCATATTCATAATTTGCACATTTTGAAGCACTTATTTCATCTCGTTCACATAAAGGAGCACTTTAATAACTCATTCATACATCAAAATCACTGGACCTTCATTGTTAGGAATCAGCACAATTAAACCACATCGACATCATTATTCAAAATATACTCTAAAGCAAACAATTTATTGAGTGAAACCAACTAGGTTACTCACAAGCTGCTCCTGAAGCTAATGCCTGGAAGACCCAGCAACGTCTAGAAGTTGACGTTCCTGTTGCTCCTTTATAATAAATAATGCATACAACATCACAATTTGCACCATCAAAGGTATTCGATAATGCACATGTATAAAATGAATTATGTACAATGCATGTTCATGATATTCCCAGGTACTATCGCTCACAAAATCGATCTCATTAGGATCAGTAGAGCTCTAGAAATCATCCAACTACCGAAGGATATTCAGTGGAATAACACTAGTTCATATTACTTAAGAACATACTCACTGTACCCGTCCCATTCTTTTCACTCAATGTTTCTCAATTTTGTTCTGATAGCTATGATTCTTGGTGAGATGTAGATCAATTTCTTATGAAATCAATGGTTCAAGAATCAAGTCATTTGGAGGTCTAGTGAAGAAGTTATGGTCAAAAGAAGCAACCATGTTTATGACCCCCATCAATACAAACTTACTTTGGTACAATTTCTATAACTATCACTACAGATGTCGGATTGATATCATTTTTATACCATTGGAAATAGGACTACCAGATCTACAACTTTTATGAAGAAGTCGAAGGCAAATTCTTTCATATGAGGGGCTGAAAATGGATCAGACGATATGACTTCATTTTTTAGACGAAGTGACATCATCAGATGAAACAAAGTTGGGAAATTGTCATAATTTTCCTTAAAAATATCATATTGAGGTGTTCTTTAGCTGGTTATGAATAAGACTTCAAGAGATACAACTCTTATGAAGAAGTCGAAGGCGTATTCTTTCATCTGAGGGGTCGAAAATGGATCAGATGATATGACATCATTTTTTAGACGAAGTGACGTCATCAGACAAAACAAGGTTGGGAAAATTGCCATAACTTTCCTAAAAATACTGGATTGAGGTGTTCTTTAGTTGGTTATAAAGAAGAATTCAAGAGCTACAACTCTTATGAAGAAGTTGAAGGCAAATTCGTTCATCTGAGGGTCGAAAATGGATCAGACGATATGACGTCATTTTTGAGACGAAGTGACGTTATCAGACAAAACAAGGTTGGGAAAATTGTCATAACTTTCCCTACAAATATTTGATTGATGTGTTATTTAGATGGTTGTAAACAAGATTTCAATAGCTACAACTTTTATAAAAAGTCGAAGGCAAATTTTTTCATTTGAGGGGTTGAAAATGGATCAGACGATATGATGTTATTTTTTAGACGAAGTGATGTCATCAGGAGAAACAAGGATGGGAAAATTGCCAAAACTTTTGCTACAGATGTCTGATTGATTTCATTTTTAAACAATTTCAAAGAAGACAGTGAGATCTACAACCTTCATGAAGACCTCGAAGGCCAATTCTATCTTATATAGGATCAAAAATAGAACAGAAGTTGGAAGATGAACAGTAATTTCGTCTTACTTTTTCTTTGTCTTAGGTGAACAGTACTAAGACAAAGTGGATGAACAGTGATCAGACGAAGTGGATGAACAGTGATCAGATAAAGTGAATGAACCATGATCAGACAAAGTGAATGAACAGTCACTTCGCCTTATTTTTGCTCCAGAACATCTCCACTTGTAAAGATCATAACTTTTGACTCCAATGTCCAAATTTTTCATACTATATACCGTTGGAAAGATAAAGAAAAGAAGTACAACGTTTTAGAAGAAAACTTTGCTCAAATCTACTTATATCAATTCCAAATTTTCCATTAAAGTTCGAAGACTGATTTTCCAGTCTTACACCAATGTACTGCACCCAATTCTGAACTTCATGACAAATTTTGAGACTCTTAAAGATAGAATTGAAATTTGATGTCTTCATACAAAATGTAGCCATATATTTCGAGTTTACTACAAATTAAGAATCATCTCGTTTGGACAACTAGGGAAGACGTTGGAGCTAAAATACTGAAGCATACTTAGTGAACCTTTTTCCAGATCTTCCAACTTTCAATACTTTACATCTAACTCATATTCTACCTAAATTATCTCTTCCATTTAACTCCAAAAATCACTTTTACAACACTTAATCACTAATGATCTTTCCAAATTCCAAATTAACACCATAACTAGATTTTTCATTCCCTAATAACACAGTGTTTATGAACAAACACATAAATGTCATTTTCCAAGCAAATGGTAGTAACTTAGCAATTTGTTGCATGAATCCCAAACTCTAAAAGATTTATTTACTACTTACCTACTGAAACTCCAAAATATTCAAGCCCTTTTGTCCACAAAATTTTCGTACTTCACTAAGTGCAATGATCAGCTTCTGGTTTTTCTTAAGGTAGAGGACACAAATAGCAAAGTGGGTTTTTTGGTGAAAGAGAGGAAAAGCATAGGAATCTCTTAGCAGGTGTAAACTCTATGCATGGGAAGAAGGAATTTAGATAAGACTTAACCTGTAAACTCCCAAAGAATAGTAACCTACTTCTAACACAAAAGCCTAAGTGACACTTGTTACTTTCTTAATGACTAAACTCTAACTTAGTTTCGTTTGAACTAAACTCATTAACTCCCATCCTTACAAACCAATTATCTCCAAAGATTTTTTTGATTTCTCTTATATATATATATATACTAAAATTTTCAGCATTTATTTCTTAAATTCACCAAAATTCAAAATATCACAATTTCACTTATCCATAAAATTTCCAATATAGAAACATTCATAATTCTCAAAAATTCACAAATCAATCCAATTATACCTGGAATTATTCATGAATGCATGTACAATTATTTTCATGTGCAAATAAATTCACTTTTCATATATAAGTGTATGGCATATCATGCATGAACATGGAAATGCATCTCTAACTCTCATTAGTTACCCACATTTACCAATCTAACCTTCCCACTAGTAAAGGGATGTTACAACTCTACCCTTCTTAAAGAAATTTCGTCCTCGAAATTCTTACCTCTTTGCTCGAATAGATGGGGATATTGTCTCCTCATCTGCTCCTCTATCTCCCATGTTGCTTCTTCAGTTGAGTGGTTCCTCCAATGGACTTTTACCAATGGAATGATCCTGTTCCTTAATTGCTTGATCCGTGATCCCACAATCTTAATTGACTCCTCAACATAGCTTAAGTTATTAGCTACTTCAATCTCCTGAGCCGGTATCACATGTGTCGGATCCGACCGGTATCTTCGGAGCGTACTCATATGAAACACATTATGCTGTTGAGACATCTCATTCGATAAAGCCAACTTATAGGCTAAAGGTCCTATCCTCTCAATGATCTCATAGGGACCAATTTACCTAGGGCTTAACTTGCCCTTTTTACCAAGTCTCAAAGCTCCTCTCCAGGGTAACACTCTCAAGAATACTCTGTCTCCCACACTGTACTCCATATCACGTCGGTGTTGATCCACATAACTCTTCTGCCTATCCTGGTCCGCTTTAATGTGGCTTCGGATCAACTTTACCTTATCCACTGTGTCCTGTATCAACTCTGGGCCTTCCACCATTCTTAAGCTCTCTTCATCCCAATACAATGGCGACCGACATTTTCTACCATATAATGCTTCATACGGTGCCATTTCGGTACTACTACGGTAATGGTTGTTGTAGGCAAACTCTATCAATTTCATATATTGATCCCAAGCTCCTCTAAACTCCAATACACAAGCTCTAAGCATGTCCTCAGTAGTTGTAATTGTCCTCTCACTCTATCCATCTGTCTGAGGATGAAATGCTGTACTAAAATTCAACTTAGCCCCCAAGGCAGACTGCAAACTCTTCCAAACCTCGAAGTAAATCTGGGATCCCTGTTTGATACTATGGACACTGGAACCCCATGCAATCTCACCACCTCATCTACATATCTTCAAGCCAATTGATCAAGTGATTTATTCTCTTTCACTGGTAAGAAATGGGCCGACTTAGTCAACCGGTCCACTATGACCCAAATCGAATCATGCTGCCTCGGAGTCTTAGGCAACCCCATAATGAAGTCCATAGTAATCAGTTCCCATTTCCACTCTAAAATGGGTAACGAATGTAACTTCCCTATTGGAGCCTGGTGTTCTGCCTTAACTTATTGGTAAGTCATACACTTAAACACATACTCCACCACTTGCTTCTTCATTCCAGGCCACCAGAAATGTTGCTTCAGTGTGTTATACATCTTGGTAGTGCCAGGGTGCATAGCATAGGCGGACATAAGAGCTTCCTCAAGAATCTCCATCCTCAGATCATCCACATTAGGCACACATAGCCTCTATCTCAACCATAATGTCTCATCCCTCAATTCAAACTCAGAATCTGGATTCACTTTCGCTTTATCCATGAGCTTGACCATTGCAGGATCTTTACTCTATACTCTTCTGATTCTATCATGTAGCATAGGTCTTAACTTTAATGTAGCAATCAAGGCCCTATCATGCTCCAGATTCAGTTCCACATTCAAAGCTCTCATCTTTATCAGATTAGGTAGCCTAGATAACTGAATCTGAACTATACTGATATTAGACTTCCTACTCAAAGCATCTGCCACCACATTAGCTTTCCCCGGGTGGTACTCAATCGTGCAGTTATAATCTTTCAATATCTCAATCCATCTCCTCTGCCTCAAGTTTAACTCATTTTGACTCAATAGAAACCTCAGACTCTTATGATCAGTAGATATCTGGAAGGTCTCTCCATACAGATAATGTCTCCAAATCTTTAGAGCAAAGACAACTACAGCTAGCTCTAAATCATGTACCGGATAATTGATCTCGTGAGACCTTAATTGTATCGATGCATAGGCAATCAGCTTGCCATGCTGCATCAGTACAAATCCCAATCCCTGATGCGATGCATCACTATACACTACATAACCTCCAGTACCCGATGGGATAGTCAACATCAGTTCAGTAGTTAACCGATGTTTCATCTCCTCAAAGTCCTTCTGACACTCCTCATTCCATAGAAACGCTACATTCTTCCTTAGAAGTTTTGTCAGAGGGGCTGAGATCAGAGAAAACCCCTCGACAAATCTCCGGTAATATCCGGCCAATCTTAGGAAGCTTCGGATCTCTTATACGTTTCTCAGAGCTTCCCAATTCATCATTGCCTCTATCTTCTTCGGGTCTACTTGAATGCCATCTCCAGTTACTATATGCCCCAGAAATACAACCTGATTCAGCCAAAATTCACACTTACTGAATTTAGCAAATAATTGCTTCTCCCTCATAACCTGTAAGATGACTCTCAAATTCTTAGCATGCTCCTTGATGCTCTTCGAATACACCAAGATATCATCAATGAACACAATTACAAATAGATCCAGGTAGGGCTGAAACACCCTATTCATCAAGGCCATAAAAGCTGTCGGGGCATTAGTTAACCCAAACGGCATTACTAAAAACTCAAAATCCCCATACCTACTCCTGAATGCACTCTTAGGATTATCATTCTCGGTTATCTTCAACTGATAATACCCTGATCTCATATCCAGCTTAGTAAATACCTGAGCTCCCTGCAACTGATCAAGTAAATCATCGATTCTAGGCAGTGGGTATTTATTCTTCACTGTCTTCACTGTCACACAATTCAGCTGCCTATAATCGATGTACAACCTCAAAGTTCCATCCTTCTTCTTCACAAACAACACTGGAGCTCTCCAAGGTAAAACACTAGGTCTAGTGAATCCTTTTTCCAACAACTCATGAAGTTGAGCCTTCAGCTCCTTCAGTTCCACAAGTGACATCCTATATGGAGGAATGGATATAGGAGCAGCACCTGGAACTAGATCAATTGTGAACTATGTCTCTCGATTTGGTGGTAAACCAGGTAACTCATTAGGAAACACATCTAGAAATTACCTAACCACAAGAATGTCCTGTATACTTTGCTCAACCCTAGTGTCAATAATGTGGGCCAAATAAGCTTCACATCCTCCCTGCATCAACCTTAATGCACTTAAGAAGGATATCATCCTAGTTGGTACTGCCTGACTAACTCCTCTAAATACTACCATCCGTTGACCAAGACATTCCAGTACTACCTCCTTGGTATAGCAGTTTATGATGGCCATATGGACAGTGAGCCAATCCATACCTAGAATCACATCTATCTCCCTCAATTGTAATAATGTGGTCTACCTTTAAAATTGCTTGATCAATCCTAATCAAGCATCTATTGCAAACCTCTCCTATAACTGTAGTACTACCTAAAGGAGTACTCACCTCTAGCCCAAACTGCAGTAACTCCCTATCACAATGCAATCTACAAGCCAAATGCGTTGCGATAAAGGAGTGTGTGGATCTTGGATCTAGCAGTACAAATGCCTCCAAATCATAAGCAAGAAGCGCACTTGCAACCACATCTGTTGAGTCTTGGGCCTCCTGCCGGGTCATAGCATAGACCCTAGCCTGAGGCTGTGGTCGGCTGCCCTGTCCCTCAGGCCTCAGAGAAGAACTCCCACAGCTCACTCTGCCTCTACCTCTACCTCTACCTGTAACATCCCACCCTCAATTGGAAGGGTAGAATGGTAAATTGGCATAGGATGGGCTAGATTGGGAGTACATAGAACTGTTCATGCATAATAGGATAGCTACACAGTAACATTTGTGCACATGCAATCACTGTACATGCATACATAACATTCTCTGTTTGCGTGCCTAAGACAATTTTATTGTGATTAACAAGGTTAATGTGTTTGAAAAATTATTCTGAGTGCGCTATTGAGTGTTTTCTATTTCAAGGGATTTTCAGAAATTTTTTTGGAATTTTTTGGAGAAAATTCCCGGAGCAAAAAAATCGCCAAGTGTCGAACCAGTCGATTTTCGGTAGCGAAAATTGCTACCCAATGGCACTGTACTATTGGGTATATTTTTTTGGGATTGAAATTAGGGTCATTGGAGTTAATTGGGTTAATTTTTAATTAAGGATTATTTGATTAAAGGTTATTAGTTTAATGTTACTTTGACTTTTCTTCTCCAACCATATAAGGCCACCTCCTCTCCACTTCATTTAATGCCTCTTTGCTTCATCCTACGGTTTTGCTTAGGTTAAATAGTGAAAACTTAGCTTTTTGGCATATTTTCATCAAACAACCGAAAACCTACATCACTTTCACACCTCCATCGATTTT
>JANKYE010583048.1:0-11362 GCA_032467995.1 Erythroxylum dillonii | reverse complement strand
CAAGTGAAGGATAGAGGTCGGGATCAGTTCGTGTCTGCATTAGTGTCGCATAATTGTATTCTGAAATTTCTGTAAAGAATGCTTGTAGTTGTAACGAGCCCAACTTGGTTAGGATTGTAATAACTGAAACTGTTTAATTCTGAAACTGAAAATGTCTATTTCTGACATTGAAATTGTTTTCTTTTAACATGGGCTTCAATGATATACTGTTTACTGTTTATTTCGCACGAATGAATGTTTCAAAAAAAAACAATTTATACTGAGATTCGTCTGACCGACTGATGTAGTACGCCATCCTCACGGGGCACGGACTCGGATATCACCAATGATATCGGGTTCGGGTCACGTGGGAGTGGGGTGTTACAGGTCCCCTAAAAAAAGATCGCTTGCTTGTGTTAATACTGCATGGTTCAACGCTACAACGAGAAAAATGAAATATAAAAAGAAAAACTAGGTTGCTGAATGAGAGAAGAAAAGTATTTGACGGTAAACTATGAGAAGAAAAGAGCAAGAGAGAACTGAGAAGTGTTTATTGGGTTTTATTTGGCTCCTCTCTAGACAATAACAAAGAGAGGTTTTAAGAGGGAAGGTGAAGGGAACTTGCACATAGGGACAAGCTACGGAACTGAAGAGTTCATTTCTTGGAAATCGGCTAAATAATAATGACAATTAGAGAGAAGGTGAAGGGAACTTGCACACAGGAGAAGATAGGAACTGAAGAGTTACATTTCTTGAAAAACGGGTTTTGCTAGAAAATAAAGCCGAATAATAATTTTTTGGTTAGACAAGAAAATTAATAATAAATAATAATTTAAAAATATAGATGATGTAAACGATAAATTAGTAGAGTGTACAATATAATTGTATCATATATCAATATGGACTATTTTGTAATTTTTAAAAATTTTAGGGACTATTTTATAAATTTAAAAAATTTTCCGAAATGGTACCCGGTACCGACCGGTACCGATACAGTTCCGTTCCAGAGCTCAATCCGATACCGAACCCGGTACGGTATTCATAACTTTGCATACTACAGTTAATTTTCGATTCTGCCGAAGTGAGATGTGTAAGACATTTATGGATCGACAATTATTTACATCGTACCTGTATCCATGATTGTTATTCGTAAGATGTTGATTTGCGTGAACGAGTTTTATTTCCTCTCGTCTTCTTCCGTTAGAGAATTCTTTTAGAATCATATCATTCAATAAGTTTATTCAACTTATATAGCATCACCAACGGACATGTCCTTTGGTAAGTGGAAGAGAGAGGAAAATGGTCCATGACCTATTTAAGACCCATTCTATAATACCCAATAACCATTATCTTGGGTGCGTTTTATGGGACTCAAATCGATAAGTGACATGGGACATAAAATAGTCTAACAATCTCCCACTTGGCCTATGTTACAACTTGGTGATCCAACAACATTGAGTGCACACAATACATGGAATCGATCAAGTCATCCTTAATTGAATTAAGTTGATGGAATCGTGGCGGTCACATGTTATATAACCTAATTCCTTCCAAGTATCACATAATCAACTCAACTCAACAAACTTTAAGTGGGTAATTCAGTAATTGTTATCTTACAAATAATAATTATTGTATACAACATAATATGGATAACCAATAAGTGAGTAAAAACATATGACTGTAATTGAATTCACAAGTGTCACGACAATTTGAGCAAGACAATGATATGTATATATACATGTCTGAATACTATGCTAACAAGGCCTTATCTATAAGGCCTATCCGTTCAACATATCCAATAAATGTTTTGGGCGATAAGCCTTTCATTAACGGATTCGCTATCATGAGATCGGTACCAATATGCTCAATTGACACTTTATGTTTTTGCACTTCTTTTTTTACAGACAAATACTTCAAATCCATGTGTTTTACATCCTTAGAATATTTGTCATTCTTAGAGAAGAATACGGCTGCAGAATTATCACAATAAATTCTTAAAAATCTAGCAATACTGTTAAGACCAAGACCTAAGAGAAAGTTACGCAGCCACAATCCATGAATCGTGGCCTCAAAGCATGCTACAAATTCAGCCTCCATAGTAGAAGTAGCAATGATAGACTGCTTTCCACTTTTCCATGAAACTGCTCCGCCAGCTAATAAGAACATATAGCTGAATGTAGATTTCCATGAGTCTACACAATCGGCATAGTTTGAATCCGAGTAACCTATCATTTCGAGATGGGTTGATTTTCTATATGTGATCATATAGTCCTTGGTGCCTTATAAGTATCTAAGGAATTTCTTTGTAGCTTTCCAGTGGTCCAGTCCAGGATTACTTTGATATTGTCCTAGCATTCCAACAAAAAAACTGATATCTGGCCTAGTGCATGTTTGAGCATACATTAAGCTCCCAACTACTAACGCATACGGAACAGACTCCATGTCCTTACGTTCCAAATCGTTTCGTGGACATTGCATTAGACTAAATTTGTCCCCTTTCTGAATTAGAACTATCCCTGCGGAGCATTTTTCCATTTGAAATTTTTCTAATACTTTCTCGATATAACCTTTATGAGACAATCCTAACAATCCTTGTGATCTATCCCGGAATATTTATATTCCTATCACATAGGATGCCTCACCCATATCTTTCATTTCGAAATTATTATAAAGAAAAATTCTTTACATCATATAACAAAACAATATTATCGCAACAAGAAGGATATCGTCAACATATAGGGCTAATATAATGAATTTGCTCCCACTAACCTTCATATAGATACACCGATCAACAGTGTTCTCTACAAAATCATAAGTTTTTTAAAGTTTCGTTTTCTATCCACCATTAAAACCGAAAATCATTTTTCGGATATGCATGGGCATAGTAGAACAGAACAAAAAACACAACATGAAAGAAGGCTGTACAAAAATATTTCAGAAACGTAACAAATATTCTTATGAACATGAAGCAATTTGTTCTAGGCTCTTTCTCAAGAATAATAGTGCAAGATTATTATGTTATTATTCAATCTTTAATTTCAAGAACCATACACTACCATTATATTTCGGTTAAATAGTGACAATGTTATGAACATCAAACCGAAAAGCATCAGAACATGCAATTTTTCTGTATCAAATGTAGAACAAAATCAAAACGAACAAAACAAAATCATTCATAAAAAATACACAGTAGAATATATAATCATGCAATACCGTGGCTCTGATACCAATTGTAAGACATTTATGGGTCGACAATTGTTTACATCATACCTATATCCATGATTGTTATTCGTAAGACGTTGATTTCCATGAACAAGTTTTATTTCCTCTTGTCTTCTTCCGTTAGAGAATTCTTCAATGGTTCAGAATCATATCATTAAATAAGTTTATTCAAATTATATAGCATCACCAACGGACATGTTCTTTGGTAAGTAGAAGAGAGAGGAAAAGGGTCCGTGACCTATTTGAGACACATTCTATAATACCCAATAACCATTATCTTGGGTGCGTTTCATAGTACTCAAATCGATAAGTGACATGAGACATAAAATAGTCTAACAAGATGTGGTGTGCAACAAAAGAGAAGTTTTGAGTGAACATGACTTGCTTTTTTTGATGTAATCTCAGTGCAAGTAACATAAGAGGGAATGGACGCCCTTGGAATTTAAGCACCATCTGTAGTTGCCACCTTAGGATGAGAACTAGATGTTCGTTCATTTGCTAATGATCTTTTGAACTTTAGAATTGACTTGCAATATGTTTACTAGCTGCTCATAACTTCTCATAAAATTTGACCTTTTTGACTTAGATGTCGGAGTCTGTTGAACATTGATAGATGAGTTCTCATTCGAAGACCTCTCAAATTAAATTGGCCTTGAACCTACATATTCTGCCTGTCTCACCTAGACGAAATTTCCCCAGTAAAGTGAACTTTTGTCTCGTAGGACTATGTTGTTCTTTCTACAGAATGCACTGAAGTTGGTGAAGATTTTAAAGGTAACGACGACTTTGAGTAAGAAATCCGGTTATTTATTATATATTTCATTAATGAGGGTCATGTCAACAAGTCGGTGGGTTCCTATTATATATCATTTTAAGTTAAATTATATTTTTCGGGTCTAAAATATACTTGTAAGCCTCTTATACTTTTTACCTAATTAATTGAAAAACATTTATTCTACTTAAAATAAAAATATAAAAAATAAAAGGTGACATATGAACAGTAACTAAGTCATAGTATGACTCTTTTACCCTATATAATTAGACTTATGGTTAAATATATATTAACATGTTTAATTCTTTTTTATCCTTATTTTTTTGTTATCAGTTCCAATACAGCATCAGAAATAGAGCTATCACTAAAGGTTCTGAGTTGCAGCGCAAGAATGTTACAATGAACAATAAGTTGTCAGTACATATTGACACCTCACAAGGTTGTCCTATTGATAAGATCCAATAAGTAAAATTGTTAGTAAGTTAGGAGTCATTGTTAGGACCGAATTGTCTCGCCTTTAGCATGCCAAGCATTTGAAGGAAGACAACTTGCTACAAAATGCTCTGGACAAAGTTTCGGTAATTTTTCAATTTATTTAATTATATGCATTTTAAAACTTATTTAAAGACTAGTTTTACTTTTACTTGTTTACAAATGAAACTCAAAATTGTCGATATTGAAAATCCTGAAGTTTCAAATTATGTGACTTCACTGTTGAAACAAAGGGCCAAGGATCATTGTCATCCACTACATAAATACTACAAATATTTTTCTTCTAATGAGCACACAAGGAGATATGTTCCTAAATGGATGTCTCTAAAAAATTAGAGTCAAATGTGTAATTATTGGGTCTCTACCAACGTTAAAGTTTGACTTCTTTTTCTTCACATTTGCTTTCATTAACCTTATTACACAATTTAATGATTATTTCTTTTTTTTTTATTTAGGAAAAGTGTGAGAGAACTAAGGTTAACAAGGAAAAATGAAAACTCTTCATAACCAAGGCTCCAAATCATTTGTTGTCATATGAAAAGAATATGTAAGTTTTGGAAGTTATAATTATATTAGTAAATACAATATTATTTATTATGTTTTCAATTTTTTTCATAAAACAGAGTGAGAAGGAACTAATGGACATGAGTGTGATATGATCATATTATACAAACTCACTTACTATACAGAAGGTGAAAGGTAGATGTCAGGAGAAGCGCAAAATAACTATGTAACTATAAAAATTTGGTTAAATTTAAGTTTATTTATTTATGTAGTAGTAACTAAAAATATTTGAATTCAATATTGTTTTTCTTTAAAAATTTTAGAATAAGATTCAGGAGTTATTGTGTAACATACCATACCTATAGCGCATATGCTCGAACATATCCACAGATAATTGAGATTATACTCTACAAAAGTGGTAAGTTAGAATAATCACATTAATATAGTATGAGACATCAATATAACTTAAGCATTCCAAATACTTATTTCCTTCACAATGATAATAAGTCATATATGTCATTAATATTCCAAATTCAAGCAGACCATACACAACAGTTTTGAACTCAATCCTAGTATATCATATAGTAAAAAAATTACACATTAAAGACAATGTATGTCATAACATGAAATGCTAATTCAAAAGAAATTTTTCTAGACTTCACAGGTATTAGATGACCAGACCTTTGAGTCGTTCTTATCCCCAAAATAAAAGTACTAGAATTCTATTAGATCGCTTTATAAGCTAGATCTCCCTTGAACCTAAAAATCAAAGTTGCAATTTTGATGAGTTTGTAAACTTAGTGAGTGAACCATCATTGATATGCTCACTCAAGTCATTGCACCAAAATAAATTACATAACTCAATTCAGTAAGTATATTACAAAATCCAGTATCAAATACCACATCACATTTTGTCATATTTCAACAAGTACTGTATACCAACATTGCATATCACAATTTCAGAACAATTCAATAATTTCATAACAATCATTCATATGATACATGTATAATTATATATGATTTCTTTTTTTATTTTGCTTTGTTGTGACCGAGCGCCTATCAACCCAATTTACTGTCCTATATCTGTTGTGGATATCGAGTTCATTTCATATACTGTTCCGTATCCATTGTGAATACATGACTCATTGTTATCTGAGCCTATGGCTCTTTCCGAACAATCCTAAGCCTAAAGCTCTTTTTCACACATTGGCTACTTCGGTCACAACTCCTTTATCTGATCATGCATTTCAATGTAATGAGATGCATCAATTCACACATTATGCTTTTAGTACTTTTCATTTAATGTGCTCATGTCATATATCAAAATTTTCAGATCTAAGTCCAGCATTCATCATTCAATTGTTCATACATTCCACATTACACATACAATTCAAAAAAAGTACATATAATTAAGTTTACACATCTAGGTTAACTCACAGTATGCTCCAGAATAGCTATTGCCTTGATGATCCAACAATGTTTGGATGTTGGCGATCAACTTGTGCGTCTATAGTGAAGCAATACATACATAGTTCACAATCACTAATTTTTTCAATCATATGAATATACAATTATGCACATGTATATGTATATGTGTCATGTTCAATGCATGCTCAATTGACCTGTCTGGGTATGTATTCTTAATCACAAATCTTGACTGTTCAATTATTATAGCTTGAATATTATCACTTTGCATTCAGGTTTATAACTTAAGTAGAGTTTTGTGAGATTTATGAAACCAAGATGGAAGCTATATTAACATGAATTGAAGTAGCTTTTGAGAATATGGAAAAATTAAAGTGTTAATGATGATCCTAAGTAGATGAAATTCGTAGAGAATTGAGGGAAATTGGATAGTGCACAATCTGGGCACTCATCCCACGATTATGAGAAGGTCCCCCAAGATCGTGGTCAAAGCTTTTAGATGATAATTTCGATTTTGTGAATTTGTTGAACCAAATGAGGATAAGTCACTCTACATTGGTGTATTTGGACTTGATTAAGGCTTGAAATGAACCTAGATTGTTGCATGATTAATTGGTTGAGGATTTGATAAGTTTAAGTTATTAATTGATGACATTACTTAATGAATAGATTGTCTTGATATCAATGTATTTAAATCTGGAAATTTTGAGTTGTTAAAGGAATAAAGTTTTTCCCGAATCATGCACTCTTTACTCACTTCTCCAATCATTATAGTATTACCTGCTAGTGTACTCACCTTTAAGCCATATTTCAACATCCCTCTTTCATAATGTAGTTTGGATGCTAGATGTGGTGTGGTAAATGAATGGGTAGATCCTGCATCTAACAGTGCAAATGCGTCAAAATTAAAGACATATAACAAACTTGCAATAACATCTGGAGAATTCTGTATTTCCTGTCTCGTGATAACAAAGATTCTAGCTTGGGATTGCGATTGGTTACTCTGCATCTCAGTCTTAACACTAGGACTTGCTAAACTGGTTTTACCCTTACCTTTGCCTCTTTGTCCTGCTCCACTGGCTTTGTTCTATTGGACAGTCATTTCAGTCAATGATCGTCCTTTCACTCTAGACTTTGTTCCTAATATTGTAGGACAGTCTCTAATCTGATTATCAAAAGAGCCACAATGCAAGCAAGCTCCCGATATCTTCCAACATTCTCCACCATGTTTCTTTCCATAATGCTCACAACTAGGCATTTGTTGTGTTTGCCCTCCATATGTCTATCCTCTAAATGCCTAACCTCTACCACTACCAGTATGAACAAAACCGCCTCTCAGTCTAAACCCTAACTGCCTCGATCTAGTTTGTGATTGTGAAGATCTATTCTGACGTTTACTAAGCCTCTTTTTGGTTTTGGTTGGGTTTATACCAATAGAGCTTTTGTCAGTAGAGTTTTTTTTTTCCTGTAGACCTTTTCTGAGAAATTTTCTAGGAAGCTAGTTGACTGTTTAGCTATCATTCAAAAAAAGCTTTTTGGAAAGAGCTTCATATAGTATACTATTTGACAACATAAAAATAAAAAGCACTTTTAATTTTAACTATATTTTATTTTGTAATAAAAATTATTTATGCATATAAATATTATTTAAAGTATATTAAACAATAAGCAAAACACAGTATATTAATTATTATATAATTTTAAACCATATGAAACATCAATGAAAATATATCTAACCAAATATTTTATATGAATTATAACATGACTAAAACTATTATAAAAAAAATATTAAAACATATAAAAAGCCAAATAATGGGTTTGTAAGATAAATGTGAAGATGAGTTTGGGGTATTGTGGGAATTCTGTGTAAAACATAAGGGAAAAAGGGATTAAAAAAGGCTCATTAATTGATCTGAAAAATCTACCCAAAAAACCATTTGAGAAGCTTTTTTGAAAAGCACTAAAATTGAGCTTCTTAAGAAGCTGTATTTTGACTTCTAAAAAAACCATATCTATTAAAGAAGTACTTTTTTTATTTTACAACCAATCACTCATTTTTCTTTAAAAAGGCTTTTGTGATGGAGAAAAGCACTTATTGACCTCCCAAAAGCCTATCCACATAGTCACTAAATCTTCTGCCAGAGTTAGCTTGAAACTCACCATGCCTCTTACTTCTTAACTCCTGCCTATACTCTTCTTGTTCATCTTTCAATAACTACTCAATCTGAATCGAAACAGCTCTCAGCTCAATAAAACTACTCAGGTTAGTTATAGCCAACCTCGTCCTAATTTCCATATTCAGTCCATCCTTAAACCGCTTATACTTATCTTCCTTAATTAGAATTAGAGTAGTAGCATAGCCCATTAATTAAACCGCACTTCATACTCGACTATAGTGAGATTTACCTGTTTCAGATCGAGAAACTCTTTCATCTTCCTATCCAAATAGATCTTTGGCATATAATTCTTCTTGAAGACCTTCAGAAAGTCTTCCTACGTCAGTGTACAAGGTCGAATGGAACTATCTGGAACAGTATTCTACCATTGATAAGCCGGACCTTGTAGTAACGAGACTGCGTAGCCGAACCTTTCATTGGACTCGTAGTTTATTTGATCAAACACCCTTTCCATTCTTTCCAGCCAACCTTCTGCCTCGATAGGGTCTATATTTCCATAGAAGTCTATAACACCCTACTGTCTAAGTGTATCATACCTCCTTTCTCTCCTCTCAGGAATTTTCTGAGGCATTTGGTCAGATTGGGGTATTGGGGACTCCCTATTGGCTCTCATAGACTCAAGTTCAGCTCATTCTACAGCTCAGTCTCCTATAGCAAAGGACCTATAACAAACAATAATTGTGATCACTTTACAAGTCTCTCACTAGTTGTCATATTTAAATTCTTATATGTATAGCTAAGGATGCCAAACTATGCTTCGATATTAAAATTCAAAACATAAGCAATATATAGTCAAATCATCATCATTTTAAATCTTTCATACCTCGGAACATGTCAATTGAGTGCACATACAATCTTTGCAATGTTTTCTAAATCAACATTCATGTGTGTATATATGCTCATATTATACATGTGAAAGAAATGCACCATATAAATTCTAAAATGATATGACTCAAAAGTCTAACATTCTAACCCTCGGTAAGTTTTGGAAATCGACTATTACATGTTGCAAAGATCATTGTCTGATGGAAAAAAGCCAAATGTTACATCAAAGGTCTTGATTTTGAAGTAAATCATGCGTAAGTATAGACTTTATATGTGATATACAAAATGCACAAGAAGGGGATTAAATTGTGTATTCTTTTTCGTAAATCAATCCCCTTATAAAATTTCTTTGAAAAACTTGCTTTCTCAAAAACTATTGAGTGAAAATATCACGATGTATTGCAGTTAACTTCTAAGTACTTGTATGAAAACAATATGAATAAAAATCGAGAGTTGAGAGCAGAAGTTGACACAACAATTTATCTTGGTTCACCCCAAACTGTGGGTTACGTCTAGTCCTTAGAATCCTTTATGAGATTTCACTATACTTCTAAAAAATACAAGTATTCTTTTCACATAGCCTCTTCAGGTTTCTTATAGCAAACATTGTTTTTCTCACTGAGCCTCTTCAGACTCTCAGTTTTTCTTCTTTCTTATACAAAGATGTTTGCGAGAATAATAGCTCTCAATGTTTAGCACAATGAATACAATGTTTCCAGCTTTAAAATCTCTAAGTCTTTAAAAAATTACTAACTTCTGCAGTCTTCGACTCCGACTCATATTTATAGCCTTCGTCTTCAACCGCTTCTTTTTTCTTGTTTCTTGATCTTTAAAGAAATAGTTATTCAGTTGAGTTCTGTAACTAACTTAGACTGATTATCCATCCGACGCGGTATCGGGTCTTCGTCTTAGTTTCGCTTTAGCTTCGTCTTACTTTTTATCACTCATTTCTGCTTCCGCTTAGTCTTAGTTTCCACTTCGTTTTAATTTCCACTTTGTCTTAGTTTCCGCTCTGCTTCGTCTTACTTTTGTCTTCGCTTCGTTTTACTTTTGCTTCTCTGCTTCGTCTTATTTTTTTCTTTGCTTCATCTTAGTTTTGCTTCTCCACTTCGTCTTACTTTTGTCTTCACTTCATCTTACTTTCTAATATTATTATTGTTGGATCCCGTATCCGGAAACCCAACTTTCTTGCTTAAAATCGTGAAACTTAAGCGTTCGTGCCTATGACCATGAAGGGTTATAATTTTTTTTTTTCATCTTTGAATCCATATAGACATCATCAATTCATATTTATGCTTATAATGATCCAAAAATTCACTTACATTAGTTCCATGGTGTGCCCAAACAAAACAGTCACTATGCTCAACCTCATTTCTCTTATTTGCAAACCGAATTTGGAAATCTTAAAACTAGAACTTCAATTTGACTTTTTCATAGAAATCATAGCTTTATGTCTCTAGTTCACTTTAAAGAAAGAATCATCTCAATCGGAGTTCTATAGCTCAAGATATCATCAAAATACCAAAATGTGCTCAAACCCTAATCATATTCTCCTAACCGACCTCTTACTTGCTCTAATACAAACTTCCTCAAATCAACTCCAAATGATACAAATTTTTATGGAGAGATAGCTACATGTCTTAGAAAACTATTGCCTCAAGAATCACCTCAATTGGAGGTCGGATGAAGGAGTTATGATCAAAAGAATATACCATGTTCATTCTTCAAAATCAAATTGAACATACTTTGGCGCGATTTCCATAACTTTTTCCACAAATATCCAAATGCTTTTGTTCATGTGCCATTGGAAAGATGACATCGAGATCTACAACTTGTATTAGAGGCCTCAAAGAGAGATTCGGTCTCAAAACTGGTCAAAATCGCAAAAAACTGTAGCTGACCCGAGCATGTCCGTTTAACGGACATGGACTGGCCAAACACCCCATTTTCACCCGAGAAGGTCCGT
>JANKYE010581144.1:0-11374 GCA_032467995.1 Erythroxylum dillonii | reverse complement strand
ATCGCAAGTTTCCTCTTCTGATACCTTCAACGAAGAAATCCTGCAAGACTGATGTGGCCACTTTGAGTATTTCTTCGGGCTTTAAGCTTTTCAGGGTCCCAGTTTTCGGCCGAGTACATGATGTGGTTTTAATCAGGCCAACACCTCTGTACGAAGAATTTGTCAGTAAAGGCATTGATTTGGACCTCATATGGAAGCAGATTTGTTTATGGCTAAGCAGGTTGTTGAGTTTTGTCGGTAGTAGTTTCCAATCCACCCCATTACCAGTATTCCGGCCACAGTTGTTTCACTCTGCAACGGATTTGGTTAGGCAAAGAGAGAAGAGTTAGGTGAAGTGTCGATCCTTTTAGGGATAATAGTCTATTTCATCGTAAAATATGAGAAGTTGCTTTCATGTCCTCCTCCGTGAGAAAGATGTTAGTCATATTTTAATAATGGACTCAAAATCAACGAAAATGTAGAAACATACATGTTTTGTTATCCAATATTGTACAATGAACAAGTTGTTAACAAACTACTCTTAACTTAAACTGTCGACCAACTTTATGAAATGTTTATATCTTTATGTGTAAGTCTTTACACTCTTAATGTCTTTTTGCGGTTTTCTGATGCAATTGAGTTTATATAAACTTAATTTTTAAGCACGTAGTATGAATAATTTTTAGCAGCTATTTATAATAATTTTATTGTTTTTCTTATCATAGGTTAATTACATAATCGGCTTACAATGAATATATATGACTCATTGTTTTTGCGCTAAACTTCAGTCTATTAATTAAATCAGATCTTTTATTGAATTTCTTTATTATTTCAATCTAAATTTAATTTAATTTCTTAACCTTATGTTTATAAATTTCATAATTAATAATTGTTAAATTAACAAATTCGCTAACAAAAGATGGATTCTTTTTCCCTCGGTCTATCAAAATCAACATTTGTTGTCTTCTGCAGTTGCAAGCATAAATCCGATGTCAGGCTTGTATTTTTAGTACACTAGACCTTCAGTTTTCCTACAACATTATCTCCTTCAGTTTTCCTACAACGTTATCTCGCTCCATAGAAGCGAGAGCTGAGAATGGAGGTAGCTAACGTCTTCAACTTGTCAATTGTATTCTTCCTCGTTTTGCTTGCCTTCCGATTTACTTTGAAAATTACTGCAAACCACAAAAAACTGCCACCTAGTCCACCTGCTCGTCCCATTATAGGCCATCTTCACCTGTTAAAACAACCGGTTCATCGAGCTCTGCATGAACTTTCTACAAAATACGGTGACATCTTATTCCTACGATATGGGTCTCGTAAGGTGCTCTTGGTCTCCTCATCATCGGCAGCTGAGGAGTGCTTTACTAAACACGACCTGGCTTTCGCAAACCGCCCTCAAACGCTTGCCGGAAAGCATCTCAATTACAACTGCACGACTATAGGCTTCTCCCCATACGGTGACCATTGGCGTAACCTCAGACGCCTCACGACTGTAGAGCTGTTCTCTAATACCCGTCTTGGAATGTTCTCTGGGATTCGGATGGAAGAGGTACGATTGTTGCTGAAGCAATTATTAGGGGACTGCTCGACAAATGGGACAAGTAAGGTTGTTGACATGACAGCAAAGTTGACGGAGGTTGCGTTTAATATTGCCATGAGAACTATTGCTGGGAAGCGTTACTACGGAAAGGAAGCCGACCATAAGGATGAAAGAGAGTTTCAATCTATCACAAGAGAAATGGAGAAGCTTCGTGGGAGCTCTAATATTAACGATTACTTGGCAGTGCTTCAATGGGTGGATTATGGAGGGGTTGAGGAGAGAATGAAGGCACTGATGAAGGAGTTCGATAGGTTCTTACAGAACCTCATTGAAGAGCTCAGGAGAACAAAGAATGTCCAATCGGATACCAAGCAACAAAGATTGCTGACATTGGTTGATGTCATGTTGTCTTTGAAAGAGACAGAACCCGAATTCTACACGGATCAAACCATCAAAGGTGTTATGTTGGTAAGTATTAAAAAGGAAATTCTCAACTGAACACTTGTTAACAAATCGGCTAAGGCATACGATGTTATTATGTACAGACTACGTTGACTGCTGGAACCCAAACTTCGATAGCTACAATGGAGTGGGCAATGTCACTTCTCCTGAACAATCCGGAAACTTTGCGAAAAGCCTATGCAGAGATAGATTCTGTTGCTGGACAGAACCGTTTGTTAGATGAATCGGACTTACCGAAGTTAAGTTACCTGCAGAACGTCATCACCGAAACCTTTCGACTCTTCCCACCTGCACCACTTCTATTGCCACATGAGTCGACTGCGGATTGTACTGTTGGTGGGTTCTTTGTGCCCCAAGGCACAATGTTGTTGGTGAATACTTGGAGCATGAACAGAGATCCCAAGCAATGGCCAGAACCAGAGAAATTCATGCCAGAAAGATTTGAAGGCGGAGAAGATGAAGGGCACAAATTGCTGCCATTTGGAGCAGGAAGAAGAGCTTGTCCTGGTTCTGGTCTAGCCAAGCGAGTGATAGGTCTTACACTAGGTTCATTGATTCATTGTTATGAGTGGGAAAGGGTTAGCAAAGAGATGATCAGCATGGTAGAGGGAACAGGGCTCACAATGCCTAAGGCTCACCCATTGAACGCTTTATGCAAACCTCGCAGTGGCATGACCAATATCCTTTCGACACTTTGAGGCCTGTGGAAAAACTTCTCTGCATCTACTGTGCATGTATGGTTCAGGAGATTATGTCGAATAAGGAACCATCTTGTAAATGGCTCAACTAAATCTTCTGTATCCTAATGCTATACATATAAAAAATTAAATACCAAAACCTAATAACTATTATGAAAGGCATTTCAGGTTTCGTCGTTTACCTTTTGCCTTCTTTTTGTAGTTCTATAACAATAACATCAATCGAGAGCACCTTAATTGTGAAAAAGGATATTGTGATTAACCTTATTTTGTCCAACTCTGTCAAATCAAAAAAATGATGTCATTTATGCTTAAATTTTATAAACTCTGCTAATCTTCCAAATTTCGTAGCTTATGAGTCAAGCCGATCCTAGACGATGTCCTCCTCATCTTTTTCTTCATTATCACAAAATTTTTTTTTAGACATTCTCCTTCTTTTCAACACTAAAGAAGCCCAAATTCTTTCACTTTCACTGATCTTCATATTCCTAGAAGATCATCGCCAATTAGAACCTCTCTCATCGTCTTGTCTCTCTTTGCCCACTTCCTACATTTGTAATACCCAAAATTCCCAAATCTCAACCGCATCAAAGTGTGTGACATTTACGGACAAGTCCATTATTAAGCTAATTTCCTCATAAACGAGTTCATTGTTGAGCTAAACAACTTGAGTGATGAATACATTTTTTGATATTGCCTTCTGTCATTCTATCATAGAAGAAAGGATTAGAGAATTTCTGAGTAAATGCAGGGAAATCATGCATTTGGAGATGAACATATGTCTGGGGATAAAGAATATTGATTTAAACTTTGAAATTTCTAAATTGGAGATATTGTAAGAAACGGGACCAGGAATGGACGATGAAGCATTGGCAATGATTTCAAAAAAATGCCCTGGATTGATGCAGCTAGACCTAGAGAGTTGCCTAAATGTGATTACTAAAGGGGTGACTCATGCAGTGGAAAACTGTAAACTATAGGAGATTAAGAGATATAAGTTTGAAATGATGTGATAATTGAAAGTTGATATTATAAATTTTTTGGTCTTCTCAAGGTCGTGATTGAGAAAAATAGTCTCTCCATGTAATAACCAAGTAACATTCTTCTTGCGATATGAATGTTTACTTTGCCAAGGGTAGCTTAATTTAATGTAATCTCTTGAATTGATAATATAGTTTAGCTTTTTCCTTTTTCTTTTCAATATCATTTGTTGTCTCCATAAACTCACTTTATATAAACGTGTATCAACTTTCATGAACAATTGCCATTCTTCGTCATTCTTCCTAAGTTTGTTTGAACAATTCCATGGAATCTTTATGGTGTTCCCAAATACTGCCTCTCTATGCAGTCACTACTATTGATCCAAAACTAATAGAAAATCACCATCTTGAAGCTTTTGAGAGGTATCTCAACTTGCACTTACACTTGTATGGTCATGTGCAAGTTAAGTCACGACTGTGATTTACATGCACAGTTGTGCATATAAGACCATGACTTAACGTCTTTCTAAACATTCCCCTACCTCCAAGGAAGAAGTGTTCTGAAGTTAATATGTTGGAGGAGAAGAATAAGATTGACGAGTATCGATGTATGGACCCATATAAAGTAGGATATGACAAATTGAAAGGGTTAAACGAGCAGATGAGGGATGTATCTTTTGGTTTCAAGTTATTCTAGTCAATGGTAATTTACTTCAGAGGTCTATGTATCTTTTATCTGGGTATCTTCTCAATCTTCCAAAGATGGTGTGATACAATTTTTCCTCCATTTAATCACATTATGGCTGTAGCTTTAGAAATCTTGATGGGTTAAATGTCTAGCCATATCTCTTTTGTAGGTTCATTATGTTTTTGAAGGAAATTGTAGCGGTTCAGTTTATGTAGACTCTCCAAGAAAAATGAATGTTTGATCTTCTTATTTTTCCAGCAAACAGAGGCATAGTTCTGCAATTTTCCTATGTAGAATTTGATATTTGCTTTAATGAATGATTTTTTAATTACCTTTAAAATGTTCTTTTCTCTATATCCTTAGTTGGAATCAAACCAAATAATTTGGAAGTTGGTATTTGCAATGAAATATTGTGGGTTTTTGATAGGTGTGATGTAATGTAACAGTAGTAAAAGTGTAAAATAGGTGTGATAGCAGAAATGAAGAGAGGAATCGAAGGATTGTATTGAAATGGATTATGAGAGCTGACACCGGCAGATTTCAGAGCTCTGCCTTGCTCAATAATGTCATCATTCAACTACAATATTCCTCATAGTCTATCCTTCTCTCTCTGTCTATATATAAGCTAATTTGTATAACAAACATATAATTTGTATAACAAACGTATAACGAAATACCCTGCTGGCTGATGTACCCCATAACAGAATATAGCAAATAACCCACACGTCCAACCACATGTTTCTGCGTAACCAACTCCCACTTCAGCCTCATTTCCTTTATTCATGACAAACTCAGATTCTTCTACTCTTTGTTGGACCCAGCTCTAGGAAAACCTCTTGCTTTCTTCCTTTGATACACGAACTGGATTGTTGGTTTGGTAGGCCCATCAGTTTTCTCTTCCATGCCTTGGTGAAAAGTTTTGTATTTGTAAAAGAGGAAATAACAGTTAATAAGTTACTATATATAGCTCTATGTCCTAATGATATTTTTCGTATATTAGAGGAGTCAAATTCTCATGCAATGTTAGCTCAAACTGCGCATCTTATTGTTTAGGAACGCAGGGAGAAAGTCATTCATTTAATGCAGAATGTTAAGAAAACAAAAGGTTATATGTTATTGTGTTTATTATTATTTTGGGATTTTGAAGGTAAATGAAAGAATTTGTTTTCTTCATGGAAGTCACGACCATGACTTAACTTGCATGGCCTTGACTTAAATTGCATAGCCATGCAGTGGCTGGTTAAGTCACAAAACCATGACATGGTCAAAATATGAATTGTATAATGGTGATTTTCAAGCACAATTCTTCTTGTTTAATTTAACTCCACATTCACAAATGCTCCAACTATTATGACTTTCTGCGCTAGATTGAGCCACTTCATTTAAATGCATACTTAACTAACTAGTGACATTAAAGGGTCTGACATGTACCATACACCACAAAAAAAAATAATTCAGTTTTAGAAACTACCCCACTGCTATCTCCTCTATCGAATGGTGTAAAAGTTCAAATTTGATGGAGATAACGAAGGGTAAGGTCCACGATGGTAGATGATTTAGACCGACTGGGGGGTAACCACTTTCCTAGAATTGGTCACTTGGGACCAAAATTCGCTAGCCACAAAATCGTCAGGATATTCATAGAAATCACTATTTGGAAAGCCAAAAATAGCATTCAGCACTTCTAAAGTGGTCACATAATGTACATTCATTAATAGAAATTTGAGACTCCCAACAGTGTCCCTAGCATTAATTTCACGAACTACTTCTAAAGTGGTCAGAAACTCTAATGTCAATTCCACATATGAATTTTTCCCAAATTCAGAAAATTCTTCCCAGCTTATATTTCACAGCAACTCGTGGACTCGATCAAATATTCCTAATTCAATAAGTGCTTCAGAATTTCAAAATCTATTCGGAATAATTTGATGATCCTTAAAAAAGGCATACCTTTATTGGTGACCTTTAGTTTGAAAGTTGAGGCACAGGATACCTAAATTTGGCTCTTGTGCTGGGGATAAGGGAAGTTTGGGTTGTTTCATTTTTTGAGGCATATCTGGCTGCATTGGTATAGGTGGCGTTTGTTCTCCTGCTGGGTTGGTGTGGTGGACACATAGGCATGCGACTTTGAGGGGAGCAATTACAAGAGTAGCACGGTTGTGTGTTGACCAAGGTCTGTGGGCACAGGTGGGTGCCTGTGCGTAGCGGTTCGGAAGAATGCGAAGGCATGCAATGCGATAGGGTGCAAGGGCATGCATGGTGGTGGTCAGGGTGAAGAGCTGCACACAGGCGTGCATTGGCGAGGGGTGCGCTAGCAAGACATGCATCCATAGTCGGGGTGAAGAGCAGAGAGTCGGGTGAGAAGGGTGGAGGCCGTGTACGAGGGTGGTGCGGTGCGGTGCAACTGGTTGGGTGTGAGGGCGTGCGACTACGTGGAAGTTACGGTTGGAAATTGGGTGAGGAGTGGTGGCTGCGGGTGGAAAAGATAGAGAACATTAAATGAGATCTAAAAACAAGGAAAAATGACAAGACGAAGATAAACACGCTATGTATTAAGGGGAAGGGGGTTATTTAAAGGTGTGACTAGGCAGTCACAGTTGTGACTTCCCAATGCCCAATGATGCCCACTAGGGAGTCATGGGTCTGACTCCCCAATCACACACCCATGATTGAGGAGTCACAGGGGTGTGACTCACAGCCGTGAATGGGAAGTAAATATGATATTGTTCTTGATCAATTACTTGATGTATACAAATAAGTTAAAATTAATAATCTATTGGAGAAAGGTACCTTGTTTGGGCCATCGCATACTTCTGAATCAAAAAACAATTTTCAAAAGGGGATAGAGATCATCAAGTCCCAAGTATGGTCAGCTTGGTATATCTTTCTTTAAATCATATAAAATGGATTTGTGTCTATGTTAAGACTGTAGATGGTATTGAAATGAAAAGGCCAAGATTTTGAGTAACATACCTTCCCTGGAATCGCTAAGAGATTTCTTCTTCCATAACCCCATAATTTTTTTGTTGTAAAGTCATAAAGTTGTTTTAGTTGCATAGTTAGGATTTCCAATCATGGCTACATGTTTGTTGAATGATTTATTTATGCGCTAAAAGTATATTTCTTGAACTTATTCAACAATCAGTTTTCACTGATATTTTGCAGGGAGGTAAGACCCTAACAGGTGGCTTAGCTATAGAGTCTGAGGGGAATTATGTGCAACCCACTATAGTTAAGATTTCTTCTAAAGTAGATATTATGAAGGAATGGATATTTGCTCCTACTCTTTACATGACGAAATTTCAGGTTGTTCATTCTCTAGGAACATTTTGTTTGGCTGGGATGATTATATGAACAAGTTTTTGTTATTGATAGCTTAAAAAGAGATCATGGTTGCCTTATAGATTTGAATTATGTGATGGCTTAAAAGAAAATTGTTATTGCCATATAACTCTGGCTTACATAATTTCTCTTGTTTATCTACTTTGCAATTGACCTAACTCTTAAAAAATTGACTCTTCTCTAGACTTTAGAAGCAGTTATTGAAATAAACAATTCAATCCCTCAAGGATTAAGCAGTTTTATCTTCACCCGCAATCCTGGAGTTATCTTCAAGTGGGTTGGGTAAGTGCCACTAACTTGTATGAAGTCTATTACTTGCTTTGCAAATGTTTAATAGCTTTCAATGTATGATATTGCCCAAGATTGGAACTTTCTTCTGTCATATCATGAATTTGTCTTCCTCTAGAGTACTATATTGTTTTGTTGGTTAAAAGCTTACATCGTTACACATAACGCAGACCACATGAAAGTGATTATGGAATTGTAAGCGTAAATATTCCAACAAATGGTGCTGAAATTGGTGGTGCTTTCAGAGGTGAAAAGGCTACAGGGGGTGGCCGTGAAGCAGGAAGTGATTCTTGGAAGTAGTACATGCGACGCTCCACCTGGTAAAGACAATTTCTGTAACTAATTAGCTTCATCGATGGATTTGCATATATTCTGACATTTTTATCTCTTGTATCTCTGATCTGTAGAGAGAAATATTAGTTTGTTGATATTGCTATTTTAGTTCTGAATTTCTTGGTTGATCTTTTTCGTAGCGTAATCAATTATGGGACTAAATTATCGTTGGCATATGGCTAATAAACATAGCTTAAGGTGATGGATATCTTCATTTTACAAATCAACTCTACTATACTTTCCCACTAAGCAATGCTTTTTTTGGGTTAAATCTATGTTTCTTGCTTATGAGTTTCAGAGCTTTATGCATCATTAGCTTTAATGAGAAGGATCTCCAAACTTTGGTTTCGAGCTTTTATCTGAAATCTTTTATGCTTAAAGCTAGCTTTTTCCTAAATGAAAGTCGACTGCATAAAATTCACTAAAACGTATGAATAACGAAATTTTACGTTCATTTAGACTGTTACTACTGAACTCATACTTGGTTTAATATATATGTCTTAGTCTCTTAATATGATTGAGAATAATTTGTTTTCTTCAACTCTAAATTAATTTATGCATTAAACTTATCTTGATTCAAGATTGATATATCAATATGTGATTGTCTAAGTAAAAAGTTACGAGGTTAACAAGTAATTTTGTATACCCAAAGGGTTATTCAATACTAATGTGATGATTGTTGATGATTTTAAATCAACTTTCGCACAGCAGCTACAACATTAAATAACTTGAATTATTGGAGTTAAAGTTGTTTTACATGGAGTAGTTCACGTTATGTAATGTTAATCATTGAAGATAATTAGTTTTGACTTATAAATTACTAATCTTCTGAGTAAGACAAACAATAGATATGAATCATATGACATTTTACAGCAATGTTGACTCATGTTGTTAAAAGATGTCTATAAATATGAGAATCAAACTTCAAGAACTTGGAATTATATTACCATATTGCTTGATTTTAGGGCTGGCAAAACTGGCTTGGCCCTTCTTAAATCAACAACTCTAGTCTTGATTAGGTTAGGTTTTAGATTAGATTTGAATTTGAAAGTCTTGAATTAGCTTTAATCAAATTGATATAGTTAATTAAAATAATTTTTACAAAAATATTTTTAATTTAATTTAATTCACTAATTGAGTTTATTGCTTTGAATGATTATGAGATTAGAAATCACATCCACAAACTTTGAGAAAAATAAACAACCATAACCAAGGCAAACTCTTAAAAGGAAAAGTGAAAGCACTTGATCTATAGGTTCTATTTTGTGAACGTGCAGGATTCTCCACTAAATGGTCATACATTGAAATTCTTGAGGAAAGATACTTCTTTGTTTCAAAGATTATTTCTTTTAGGTTCCTTGGAAACCTTCTAATCTACTGTATTCCAATCATCTCAACTTGTCACTTCCCAAAATCATATTTTGTGGCGTGAAATCCTTGTTACCAAATCATTATCTTCATGTTTTGTATTTGTAGAAGAGGAAAAATATAGGTTAGTAAGTTGCTTCAGGTGATTATAATAGCATTAATAGGTTAAATGATAGTTTTTTGTTTCTACATAACAAATCCAATCAGTATTCAACTAGTAAATTAGTATTGCATTAATAAGCCTTTTGTAAATTAAACATCCAGAAAGGAAAAAGGACATATAACAAAACAGACCTCAGGCAGAAGCAACCTCTTTGACAGATTCACGCCATGCATATTCCCATGCTCCATCTTTATCAACTATCTTGATCAGAAAGTTTGGTGGGGCAATGACCAGTCTGGATTGAATCTCTATTATGCACTTGTCGATCAAATCAATAGCTTCTTCGAGTGACATGCCATTATGGTAATGTCGGTCCATTATGGCGAGAGAAAAATATAATTCGTAACCAAAAGCTCTCCTATCAACCTTACGACGTGTAGTAACCCATTGATTGTGGAAAAAACAAAGCCATATCCTTTTAAGCAACTAGTTTTGTGATCCCACATGACCCTCACAGCTTTGACAATGATGAAGTATAAGAAAAGATTGGGAACTTTATCAAGAAGAAAAAAAAAAGAAAAAGAAGAAAACAATGGAAAAGAAAAGGACAAGCTTCTAGTGAACTACACAATAATAATAAGAAGTGTTAAAATACTAAAAGAGGGAGCACAAGATACAATGAAGATAAAGAGGGTACTCCACTTTTTAACTTATTTCGGTCTTCCAAATACAAACAAACAAAAATCATCCATATCCACTAAACGCATTGCAAAATTATTTACACTACTAGGTGCTTCTACATAAGATGCAGACATCATAAGATATACATTGATTTCTTAACGCAACAAAAGGAGGGGTGGATGGCTACTAAAATTAGGATATGGAGAAAAAAAATAGTTATAAGGTAATTAAAAAATCATTCATTAAAGAAAATATCAAATTCTACACAGAAAAATTGTAGAACTTTGCCTATGTTTGCTAGAAAAATGAGAAGATCGAACATTCACTTTTCTTGGAGAGTCTACATGAACTAAACCACTACAATTTCCTTTTAATCACAGAGTGAACCTGCAAAAGAGATATGGCAAGACATTTACCCATCAAGATTTCTGAAGCTACAACCACAATGTGATTAAATAAAGGCAAAATTTTATCACACCATCTTTTGAAGATTAAGGAGATGCCCATATAAAAGATACATAAACCTCTGAAGTAAATTACTATATCAATAATAACTTGAAACCAAAAGATACATCCCTCATCTGTCCGTTTAACCCTTTCAATTTATCATATCCTACTTTTTATAGGTCCATACATCGATACTCGTCAATCTTGTTCTTCTCCTCCATCATATTAATTTCAGAATGCTTCTTCCTTAGAGGTAGGGGAATGTTTAGGAAGACGTTAAGTCACAACTTTGCATGCACGACCGTGCAACCAAGTCACGGTCGTGACTTAACTTGCACAACCATGCAAGTGCAAGTTGAGATGTTGGACCCCGATCCTTAAGTGACAATTTAGAGATATGAAAAGAAATTCAATGAGTGATTTGCATATGAATTGTGTTAAAGATGTTTTGGGCCTTAAGGA
>JANKYE010580828.1:0-11375 GCA_032467995.1 Erythroxylum dillonii | reverse complement strand
CCTTCTTCTTCTTTTCATTCATTTAACTCTAAAGCCCAAATATGTTTACCAATGCAAGACTAAAATATATATATACATATATATACACATAATTGAAACAATTATGGCAACATAATAATAATTTAAGTAGACAAGTAATTAAATTGATAAATCAAGAATAATAATAAATAAATAAACAAAAATAAAGAAATAAAAGAAAAATTTTCGGGACCCAACAGGGCGAGCACCATCGTTGGACAATAGTGGATGAGCGTCATCGCCTATCAGGTAACAATAATCGCTAGGTAAACTCCTTCCCTTAATCCCTTTTTTTTTGTCAAACTTTTCTGCCTAGTTATTATGTACGATATCTATCAGTGGCTAGGTGTTGTCTTGATTAAGTAACTGTTCCAATCTCTATCTCTTGAAGATTATATGGGATTTATTTGTTTATTCCTATAGCCTTACTTTTGTTTCCTTGGTAAAGCTCGTTAGAGTCTCCTTAGCCTTAACACCAAACTTAGTCACTCATCTCTCTCTCTATCACTCATTTACTTTGTTGTATGTGCTTAACATATCTCTCTATCTATTATCTGTACTGTTCTTCCTTTAGTTCTAACTTTTGGGGTGTTTTTCAGTTCGTCTCACTCTCTTCTTTCTTTTTGCTTTGGTGTAACTTTTCTTGAAATTTCTGGTCCTTTAAGGCACTCTTTTAAAGAGTGCAATGTTTCAGTGCGAGAATGATTCATATTTTCCTCGGTTTGAAGCTTCCATTTAATGTTGCTTATTGTTGTTTTTTTAACATCATATATAAATGGACATATCTATGTCATATTTGGTTTATTTTGATTTTCACAATCTAAAATCTACTCGTAATTTTGTTTATTAGACAAGAGTGGTGAAGGTAATCGAGTGAATAATCAAATTATAAAATTGATTTGTATACATTAATTAACACGTGTTCGTGTTGCTTGTCTTATGGTCTATTGGCAGGTGTTACGAAAGAGATGTGTGAAAGACAAACTTCAAATGCTACATCATCAGAGATAACACAATCAAGGGAGAGTATCATATGAAGAATTTTATTTCATTCCAATGCGAGAAATATAATTAGAGTGCAACCTAAACCATTTTTTGAATTATGTGATTTATTAGTTGGAAAAGGTGTGCTTCGACCCATTGTGAACGCAATTGTTGAAGAACAAGTAGCGAAGTTTCTATACATATTAGGACATAACATACCAATTGGGAGATTGCATTCTTTTGGGATCAATCTAGGGAAATTCTAGGTCGGCATTTTCATAGAATTTTTAAAATAGTAATAGAGTTAGAATACAACTTTCTAAAACAGCCTGACGGATTAGAAACCCCATCAGAAATACTGAACAGTAGTAGATTCTCCCCATGTTCTAAGGTGATGTTCTTTTCTTAACTCAGTATAATTATATTAAACACATATAATGTTTCATTATAATATAGTTCAATGTTAGGATTATGTTGGCACAATTGATGGTACACATATCCAAGACAAAAATGCGTTGTGTGCTTGTTCTTTTGATATAAAGTTCACCTATGTATTGACTAGGTGGGAAGGAACAACATTTATTCACGAATTATGAAAAGTGCACTAACCAGGCAGTATTCACTTAAAAATCCCCAAGGTAAAAATAAGGCTCAAATCTTATTAATTAATAAATGTCATAAATTACATTTTGACATAGTTTTATTCATCATAGGAAAATACTGCCTTGTTGATGTTAGATTCATGTTGAAAAGTGGACTTATTACATCATATAGAGGGGAACGATATCACCTGAAAGAATATTCAAGGAATCCTCCACGAAATGCTCGTGAATTATTTAATCGTCAACATTTATCGTTTCATAACGTTATCGAAAGGGTGTTTGGTGTATTAAAAAATGGTTCCCTATTATAGCATCCACCATAGAACCAATATATATTATTCAAACTAAATAAAAAATTATTATGGCTTCTGTCATTTTGCACAAGTTCTTAATTGATGCAACTTCAGATGATACATTCCTTAATGAAGAGCATGATAGAGGGGAAAATGATAACCATGATGGCTATGAAAATGATGATGAAGATGATGTACAAAGTGGGAAAATCATAAGAGATAGCATCACTACTTATATATGGATTGATTACACTTTAGGATAGATATTGTCGTTTCATAATAAATTTACATCTTCTATGATTTTATATTGCTTTAAAAATATTTATTGGCTACTTTTATCTAAATATGATGCTTTTTATTATGTTGTTAATCTTTTCACATGCAATTGTCTCTTTGTAATGCTTGTTCATTATTTTCACTATTTGTTTTTACTGTTCTTGCCTTTTATATTATTTGAAAATATTTAAAGTTCCAATATTATGTATGCTTTATAAATAAAATTCAACATTACTAGTTGAATTTGTAACATACAGAATGCCACCCTGAAGAGACCTACAAAATTAACATCAAGAAGTGGTGACAGGTCGTGCAGTCAGAATTAAGCTATAGATGATGTCTTGGTTTATGCATACTTGCAATAGCATCAACAAGGCAATCTAGTCAGTGGAACTTTCACAATGCATGCACTTGACATAATTAAAGTTGTGTTAAAGGAAAAATTTCCTGATAAAGGAGTTGATAAGGAAAAAAATACAATAAGATAATCAAAAGCAATTGGAGTAAGTGTTTTGATTTATTCTCAAATGGAGGTAGTTGATTTGCATGGAGTCCCGTAATAAATATATGGAGTGCTGAGCTAGATGTGGGGGAGAGCTTGATACAAGTGAACTTGTTTATTATTTTGATGGAAAGAAATTTGATATATGCTATGATTTGTTTGATTCATGAACTTGTTTTTATAACAGGTTAAACCAGAAGCTGATGAGTGGAGAGAGAAGCATATTCATAACTATGAGAAGTTGGTAGAGATTTATGGTTATGATAGAGCAACTGGGGAGCGTGCTAAAACAACACATGAGATAAGAAATAGGCACACCATTTCCGTTAAAAGTGGATTTTCGAACACCATGGATGAAAATGATGAAATTTTGTTTCACAATGAGTTAAGTTTCGAAGACAATGTAATGATTGATGGTGATAGTATTGAATTTCCAATGGGAATGCCAGCTTAATCTTAAAATGCAAACCCAGGTACATCTAGGAAAAGAAAAAACAGGGCATCCTCTGATGATGGTGAAGATGTCATCAAAGATTGACTTAACACAATTATTGAAGCTATTATAAAATCCACTTCACTATTGGTTAAAACACTTCCAGTTTCAAAAGGAGAACTATATAATCATTTGGTGGAATTAGGAGTGGAAGCTTCAAAATTGTATGAAAGTTATATTTTTCTTATTCGTAGACCTGATGTGGTGACGACGTTTCTTAGTACGCCAGCAATATACGTAAGAATATGTTGGAGTTTATAATGTGTTCTAAGGAATAGTTGATGATATTGTCATTGTTACTATATCTTAGGAGTATGTTGATGACTTGGTGTCTTGTGGTTACTAAAGTTTATTATATCTAGTCCCTTGTCCCTCTCCTATATTTTTGGTCAGATATTTTGTAGATGGAATTGAGCATAAAGCCATTCAATTTGAAATGAGCATGTAATTAAGGGAATTGCTTGTTTTGCAATTTGTTTTTGATATCTATCTCTCAGTTAATGATTGAATAGCAAGTAAATGAAGTCTCAATTTTTATTGATTTGCTGCTTTGATGTTGTTTATTTTGACCTTGATCATTTATAATATTTCCAATGCACATAATGAATATTATGATGTTGTCTTGTATGTTTTGGTTCACAAATGCATGTTAAATTTATTTGTTTTTGGATATATAAATTACTGATTTTATATTGCATTTGGTTTGAATGATGGATGGATGCAAAGCTGATAATGATGGATGAAATGATATTTTTTATGACTTTCTTACTCATTTGGAGTGAATGAAGGTAGATAGGCTAGCTATTTCTTTCTCTTATTTACAAGTGGGTGCTCATATGTTAATTAGAACACTTACCACATCACCTTAAGTTATGAATTTCATTTCCTTCCTTATGTTTCCATAGTGTCTCTTTTTCAAATGATCTTCTTTACATAAAGGAATCAAATGTGAAATATCAAGCATGAGGGAGTTAGCTTTAAAGAGTATTATGGCATCAGGGGTATCAATCACAAGCTCCTTTTTCGTTAATGAACCTGTTCAACGTTATTTCTTTGATTCCGTCAGTTTAATCATTAAATCGTGTTAGGAACTTGATTGAGTGAAATTTTGTATGATTGGTTTAAGCTATAAAGCTTAGTTCTTCATTTAATTTCTCAATTTGGTAGTTTTATTGCGTGTATTCATGTTGTGGCTTAGGTTTATAGGACTGGAAAAATAAACAGTTGTAGTTTTGTTGTGTATATACTAATACGAAAAATAAATTTTGAAAAATTTAAAAATCTAGTTAAAAATGACGTGATTATTTTGCATTTGTAATGACATTAATTTCACATTGTTTTGATTTTATATAACCATAAAATCAAATCCTATCAATATTTGTTTTGATTTATTAACATATATTTTGTTATATCAAAGGTAAAATAGTCATTCATTATTATTATATATACTTAATATTTCATTCCATCCATCTTTCAAACTAACATTGCACTATATTACATTATGAGTCCTTTCATCCCTCCCAACACAACAATTTTCTAATATTTCATCCATTTATATTTCATTTCATTATAAATCATTTCATTCTATTAAAAACCTTACGTTCAATCAATCATAGCCTAAAGAGATGTGAACCATGAGTGACGAAATGAAAACATCAAATTGTTATGATTCTCCAACCAATAAGATAATATATATATTTGTTTTCTTTCATTTAGAGAAGGGAGATGATCCCCCAAAAAAACAGAGAAGGGAAAATATAGTTAATTATTGAAATCTTTTCTTTTTTGTCATTCTGTATTGTTATATACAGATAACAGTGGTCTCTATTTTAAGGAGAGCCTTACAATTGGCAGCTTCTCTAACTTTTAGTTAGTTATATGTAAGAAACTCTTAACAAGAAAATTTCTCTAATCATTTAGGTTTTCCCATCTTTCTCTCTTGTCTTAGAAAATGAATATTTTCATACACATCTTGATTTTTTGACTTCATAAATTAAGCTTAATGTCTAAGTCATCTAAGTAATTAGATTTAGTAATAAAGGATCCCATAAGTTTTTCGAGTGTATCGATGTGTTTACCTAATTAAAAAACATGCTAAATCAACCTTACGTAAGAACCTTTCAAATTCTTGCTATAGTAATGGTCCAAACATTGTGCATTTAGTAGGTATTCAGTTCCTACTTTTATGATAACTTTTATTGTGCTTGATGGAAGCACATTCTTATAGGTTTTTTCTTTGATTTTAGGTCCCTAAGCTCCAGTTCTCTTTTATTAACATGCACCATCTTATTTGGGAATTGAGAGCTTAGAAGAATTCCAAAAACGTAGCTCTTTAAGAACAAACAACAATGGCAGGATGTAATTTTGTTTTCTTTCGCATTTATTTTATTTGCTTATTCTAATGTATATTATTGTTGAATATATGTTAAAAGGCGCTTACATTTGGTATCAGAGCAAGGTTAGCCTCTATTTTATTGAAGTTTTTGGAGATTTTCAAAATTCTGGAAAATTTTTCATATTCCAAACTTTTGATTTAGAGTAGGTTTTAGATGTTTTTCTTTATATTAACGATAGAAACCTTCAATTAAATGTTTTAGAAGCATTTCTACTTTTAAAAAATACATTTGTGTTGTTTTTCGGTCTGGTTTTGTGGAGCATTCAACGGGTCGTGACTTGGGTTGGTTTGACCCAGCTGGAGGTTGAAAAAGACCTATACAGTTAAACTACATCATTTTGTATGTGTTTTGAAATCAAAAACAGATATTATACTGTATCGCTTTATTTGTTGGTGTTGACTGCATCTTTTTATATGGTTTTAGCTATGCTCTACATTTTGTTAACAATAAGATATGTTTTTAGCTATGTTGTGCATTTTGTTTTAATAAAAACAATAGATGTTATGGCTAGCGCTCGAACCAGCGTTCTCATGGGATGGTATAATGAGCCTCAGCAATTTGAATTGATGACTTATGTCTGTATATATTATACGCTGATATTGTATTTGCATAACTGTTAATCATGCAACAAATTATTCCATGGCTATTATATCTATATTTTGCCTTGTGAATAACATCATGGATAAAAAAATTTTAGTGATTAATTATTAAGGTTTAGCCACAGCAACCCTAATTATATATTTTTGTAATTAATCAAATAAAGTTTAAAGACTTTTAATTGTAATTAATTATTTTAGTATAATAAATTTTATCCCACAAGAATTTATATTATATTTGAATAATTAATTAGGATAAAATATCAAATTATTTTTCTAATTTACCCACAGGTATTAGAAATTAGTGAGTAATTTGATATTTTTATCATATAGTTTGACATAAATCTGTCTAAATTAAAAATTTAGTCTACAGGAAATTTTTATATCATTTGATTTATGACTTTTAAGATATGTTTTACATTAGTAATATAGTTTGTTACCCTCAATTTATTGATAAGTAGCATGTATGATTAATTTATGCAGCTATTCAAACTATTAGTTTCTCTTATACAAGTTATGAAATTCCCAAACTAAGGGTGAAAACTATAAGATTTGGAAGGAGAGACTTCTTCTTCATATGGGTTAGATGGACAATGATTATTTTATCAAGAAGGGCAAGCCACCTCAAGTAACGGAGGCCAGCACTACAGCTGAAATTGCACTTTATAATCTCTGGGAGCGATCTAATTGCCTAAGTGTGATGTTTGATGTTCATTAAAACAAAAATTTCTGCTGGCATTCGTGGTTTCGTAGAACAACATGACAATGTTCGTGCTCTACTGAAGGTTGCTGATGAGTAGTTCAAAACTTTAGACAAACCACTTGTAAGCACCTTAATTATGAAGTTTTCATCTACAAGACTCACCGGTGTCCGAGATGTGTGTGAGCATATCAAAAAGATGAAGGACATTACGGCTTAGTTAATGAAACTAGAGGCTAAGATGCCTGATTCTTTCCTCATGCATTACATTTTGAACACCCTTTTACCATTATATGGACCCTTTAAAATCTCTTATAATACACATAAGGATAAGTGGTCAATAAATGAATTAATAACCATGTGTGTCAAAGAGGAATGGAACAGGCAGAGAGTTTGTTGAGTGCACATATGGTTGTTCAAGGCAAAAAGAAAAATTAAGCCAATTCAAATGGAGAAGGTTAAATACCTATCCAAGTTAACATTAAGAAGGAATCTAAGTTCTTCTTTTGCAAGAAGAAAGGACACATGAAGAAGGATTGTGTCAAACATAAGGAAAGATTTAAAAAGATAAGGTAATCTAATCTCACAAGTTTATTTTGAATCTAATATGGTTGAAGTTTGTTATGACATATGGTGGAATGATTCTGGCTGTACAATCCATATTACAAATATGTTGTAGGATTTGCAAAACCAAAGGAGGCCAGTGGGATGTGAGCAGTATATCTTATCTAGAAGTAAGATACGTTCACGTGTAGAGGTTGTTGGGGATTACAATTTAATTTTATGTACTTGTTTTACTTTAAAACTAGAAAAGATATTTTATTTTCCCAATTTCTCTAGGAAATTGATTTCAGTTTCAAGACTTATACCTTTTGGATATTCCTTTCATTGTTTAGACAAATCTTTAAAGTTACATTATAAATCTGAATTTGTTGGGAATGGTACATTATTTGATGGTCTTTTCTGTTTTAATTTACGAGATAATACCTATTACAATGCAATACATGTTCATGCTAGAACAAAGCGTTGTGTCATAAATGAAAATTTCTTTATGTTGTGGCATTGGAGATTAAGACATATTTCCATAGAAAGGATTAAAGGATTGGTGACTAACATAGTACTTAGTACTTTGGATTTTGATATTTGTGTGCACTGCATAAAGGGAAACAAACTAACAAATCAAAGAAAGGTTCCAAAAGAAGTTTAGACATATTAGAAATCATACATACAGATATTTGTAGTCTAGATATAGACTGTATGGTTAGAAATACTTCATCTCATTTATAGATGATTGTTTATGATATATGTATCTCTACTTGCGTGTTATATAACAAGAATGAAGCACTCTATGCTTTTAAAGTGTTCAAAGTAGAAGTAGAAAGAAATAATGTTGTAACAAATTAAGAGCGTGAGATCTGATAGAGGTGGGGAATATTATAATAGATATACTGAAAGTAGACAAGCACCTAGTCCATTTGCGAGGTATCTTCAAGAAAATGGGATAGCATCCTAATACACTATGCCTGGATCTCTGGACCAAAATGATATGGCAGAAAGAAGAAACTAAACATTATTAGACATGGTATGGAGCATGTTGTGTAGCTCCAAACATCCTAAGTCCTTGTGGATTGAAGCTATTAAGATGACTGTGTATATATTAAACTGGGTATTAACTAAGGTTATTCCGAAGACGCCATTTGAGTTATTTAAAGGTTGGAAACTAAGTTTGCAACATATACGTATTTGGGGATGTCCGTTTGAAGTAAGAATTTATAATTCATAAGAGAAGAAATTAGACTCAAGGACCATAAGTGATATTTTATTGGATATGCCGAATGGTTTAAGGGATATAGGTTTTATTGTCCAACACATCATACTAGAATTGTGGAACCAAGAAACTTTCTTGAGAATGACTTAATTAGTTGGAGAGATAAATTTCAAGATACAGTCTCTTATAGTGATCATATAGATACTCAACCTTCCACCTCAAATAGTAAGATGATCGTCGTTCAAATAGACGTTGTACACCTCACTGTTGAAATTCAACATCCTACTGTAAACATAAATGACAATCAAGAAATTCCACAAGTTGATGATAATCTAGTAGATATAGTTATTGAGGAATTACTTGACAACATTCAGCAACCAGTTGAACAATAGACTTTACAGGAGAATGTTGGTGGAACATTAAGGAGATCTACTAAAACAAGAAAATCAACTATTAATAGTGATTATGTTGTATATCTATAAGAATTTGAATATAATATAGGAGCCAAAAATGATCCTAAAACCTTTTCACAAGCCATAAATTGGAATGAATCAAATTTATGGTACAATGCTATGAAGAAAAAAATGAATTCTATGAAGAATAATGATGTTCGGCATCTTGTTAAGTTGCCTAAAGGAGCAAAACCTATAGGTTGCAAATGGGTATTTAAGATAAAGAAAGACTTATTAGGCAATACTGAGAGATACAAGGAAAGACTCATCGCTAAAGGATTCACTCAAAAGAAAGGAATCAATTATACAGATACATTTTCTCCTGTGTCTAAAAAGTATTCACTTCGTATAATTTTAGCATTGGTTGCTCACTTTGATTTAGAATTGCATCAAATAGTTGTTAAAACAACTTTCTTAATGGTAACCTAGAGGAAGAGGTTTACATGAAACAACCAGAAGGATTTTCTTCTACTAATGGTGAGAATTTGGCTTGCAAGCTTAAAAGATCCATATGTGGATTGAAACAAGCATCCCGCTAATGGTATTTAAAATTCCATGATATTATTTCATTATTTGATATGAAGAAAACGTCATGGATCAATTTAGAAGGTTAGTGAGAGTAAAATTTGTTTTCTTATATTATATTTGGATGACATATTACTTGCAACTAATGATAGGAGTTTATTATATGTCTTATGTCACTGACATTAAGATACATCGAAACAAATTCCGTGGTATTTTGGGTTCGTCTCAAACAACTTATATTAATAAAGTTTTAGAGAGATTTTGGATGAACGATTGTTTACCTAGTGTAGCACCCACGGTGAAAGGGGATAGGTTGAATCTGGACCAATGCCCTAAAAATGATTTTGAAAGGGAACAAATGAAAAACATTTCATATGCTTTTATAGTCAAAAACTTGATGTATGCTTAGGTTTGTACAAGACCTAGCATTGCATTTGCTATTGGAATGTTAGATAGATACCAGAGTAACCTAAGATTAGAGCATTGGAGCGCTGCATAGAAATTATTAAGGTACCTTCACTAGACTAAAGATTACATGCTTATATACAAACGCATTGACAATATGGAGGTTACAAGGTATTTAAATTTTGTTGGGTGTGCTAATTCACAGAAATCAACTTCAGGCTATATCTTCATGTTTGCCAAAGGAGCCATATCTTGGACGAGTACAATGCATTCTTTGACTGCTACTTCCACCATAGAGGCTGAGTTTATTTTTTGTTTTGAGGCTACATCACATAATGTATAGCTATAGAGTTTCATATATGGGCTTAGAATTTTAGATTCCATTTCTAATTCTTTTTTATGGATATATTAAGACAATTCAGCAGCTATTTTTCTAGCTAAAAACAATAAGAGTGGTAGTCAAAATAAACAGATCAACATCAAGTTTTTATCTATAAAGAATCATTTTAAGGACAGGAAAGTAGTCATTGAACACGTTAGCACTGAATTGATGATAGTTAATCTTTTAACAAAAGGCATGCCACCAGTGAAGTGAAAGGATGATGTTGTTAGAATGGGATTGAGCTCCATTATATAGTTTTTATTGTATGGACAATGCTATTTTCATGAAACTCTTATAATGTTTTGTCATATTATGGTGCACATTGTTGAATTTTGAGAAAATTGATTATTTTGGAAATAAAATAAGCATAGGGTTTATTCATTAAGTAATATTACCACATTCAGTTGATACAATTATAGTATACTGTAATACATAGAAGATAATACTCAACTACTAGAGGACCTATTACTATGATTCATATATTATACTTGGATTGGATTATGATGTGATAACAAGTTAAACATATGGACCAAGTGAGAGAATGTGAGAACCTTTTAGATTCTTGCTATAGTAATGGTCTAAACTTTATGCATTTAGTGGGTATTCAATTCCTGATTTTATGGTAACTTTTATTGTAGCATCCCACTTCCGCAAGACCCGAACCCGACATCCAAACCTGACATCGACAGTGATATCCGAGTTTGTGCCCGCGAAGGTAGCATGCTAAACCATTCTATCACTCACATATCGGTATAAATTTTTTTTTAAACACTAACATAGACATAAGTCCATTTTCAGTTTGGGCCAAATAGAGTTAAAAGTCGATAACACATTGTTTTCAATGCAGTACAATCAAAACAGTTTCAATGATCAATTAGGGCCCAATTTCAGTAATAACCCTTTTTCAATTATAAACAATTCGCTTTGGGCCATTGGGGCCCATTTCAATACACAAAACATTTCTTAACATTCCCACTTGGTAC
>JANKYE010578192.1:0-11391 GCA_032467995.1 Erythroxylum dillonii | reverse complement strand
AACAGTAATCGGTGAATCTTGTCCAAAACTGAGAAGTTTTTGCCAAAACAGTAGGTGATGAAGATACAGCTCAATTTCCTTTCGTTCAACATGTATTTCTTGCTCCTAATCTCATTTTCCTCCTCTACATTTGGTAGTTATGACAGTACTCTTGTCAAAGATAACGAATATACCTAAACAATATCAAGCTCAGACCAACTTCCATGAACATGACCTCACAGATGAAAAGATCATATGAGAATTATCTGCCTAGTTAGATACAAGGTGCACCGTTAAACACACAGCCAGATGCAAATGGAAGGTTAAACAAATACTTACGACTAAAACCCCTTCAAGCAGTGATGACTTGATCAGGCAAACTTCATCACAGACGGTGGAATTGACTGATCCATTTCCTCTAGAATCTTCGATGAGAAACCGTCCTAGTTCTCGAGAAGAAGGATAACTGTTTGATTGAAAGGGATCTGAAACATAGAGCATCGAATATTTTGCATGGGACATCTCCACAAAATTGATAAGCTCAAAGAGAACTTCACCTGCAAATTTAGTGCAAGAAATATCAGCACGAATCTCTTAGACAAAGAAGCCAGGAAAAAAGGAAGATTTTTTATACACAAACAGCAAATAACTTTAACACACGTTCACTCTGTTTCTGGTCATATCCTTTCCAGTATTCTGATCCTCCGTGGCAGAAGACAATGAGATCAGCTGGCCCATTTGACATCTTTCTCCTCCTAGAAGTCAGATAGGCCTGTTTTTTATAGATAAAAGATTGTAAGACAGTTGACAAGACAGAAATTCTAGCAATCGTTTATTAATATGTAAAGTTAACTTACATGAACTGCATCCAGGTCTGCAAGTTTTTTAAAGTTTTCACTGTCTACAGAGCATGAATCTGAGAAAGCAATGTTACCAACCACCAAATCCTGTCCACAAGTTTCAGCAAACCCTACAAACAATGAACTCTCCACTCTCTCATCCTCAGATGCAGCAACATACGGGAATGCCATAGAGAAATTAGATCTTTTAAATGAGGCCTAACCAGAGCAAAAAAAACCATCTATAAGAATGCAAATTAGGATGAAATTACTGTCTGAACACTAGTGTGAAAGTCCAATAATAGCACATACTCTAGTTACCTTGAGCAAGTTAACAAGAGCGGGATCTGCATTCTTGTTTGCAGAAAGGTCCGATGAATGCAGCTACAAATAAGAAATGTCGAGCAATCAATGAAATGAATTCAGAAAACAGAAAATATCTACCCATGTTGTATTCCCTCTCATGTATTAACTACACCAATGCAAAAGTGGAGGTTAAAACAAAAGGAGTCAGAAATTATACCATTCATTCATGCTGATCTAAATAAAAAACTATAGCAGATATGAGACATAAAATACTCTGATAACCTTTATACCCCGATTATCTATTCATTACCATCACTTGATTAGCTGTAGTAGGATAACCATAGCGAAGACAAGTGCCACTGTGCCAGCAGTGGTCAAGCCCATTGAAGACTTAACTGTATTCTACGCAGGAAATAGGAGGATGGGGGTGGAGGGAAAAGAAATTGAGCCGCAAAGTTCTTACCTCTCTACCAACAAAAACAAGAGCCAGATCCAAAGGCTGCTGAAGATTTTCTTTAGAGCACTGCATGGTGAAAAGTATTAACACATATATCCTCTATTCAAAAGCTTCAAGAGAAAACATATAAGCAATACTAGGGAAAAAAGCGTTTAGAGGAAAGCTTAGAACCAGTAAGTTAGACCATCCCCCTTCAAATAGAACAGACTTGGCAAGATCTTTAGGAGAAAATGTCTGATAATTCACGGCTTCATCCATTCTACTAATTAGCAATCTGTAGGGAATTGGAGTAGTGAAATATTAAACATCAACTTCAGGCATGAACTTATAGAAAAGAAAATCTAAAAGCTAAAGTATATACCCAATCAAAAATGCTAATAAAGGTAAGTACTATGGAACAAATAAAGCATATCAGTAAATTGTTATTGACCAGCGATATGACACCAACACATGCTATAAGCAGTAGTATACATGACGAAAGAAGAAGCACCTTATGGTGTTCAGCAATGTAAGAAACAGTAGGTAAAAGAACAAGCTCCAAGCCTCAAACATTTTTGCATGTGAGGGCCACTGATAAGGCTCAAAACCATCAAAAACATTTACCATCATATTGAATGTGTGTTCAAGTGTTACCAATGGGCTCATATTTGACAAATAAACTGTCCTGATGATTTTTGGCCAATACATCCTACTCATTAAACAATGCAATAATTTAAATCCAAATGAAATTTACCATATAATGCTAGTACTGAAGTCAAAGCAGCATCATCATAATATGTTTTGACATTGAAGTTATATTATCCCACAATCTTCTTCCTTCTTATGGTAATCGCAACCTCAATAATGGCTTTAGTTTTGATCAACAAATATGTTTCATTGGTGTATTAGATTTAAAATTTTATCATGGCATTAGCTTTGAACATGATAATATCAAAGATTACCACAAGAATTAGAAAAGGGAAGCAAAAGAGAACAAAATTAAGAATGCGTGTAGTTTATCGTACTGATTTCGGGGGAGATGAGGAGACCAAAGGAAAGCTGGCACCGTGGATTGAAAAGCCAGAAGGAATGGAAGATTTGCCAAAACAAATATCCCAACAAATACACCCTCCATCTTCCTTCCTTCCTCTATCATCTTTCTTTGCGCTGAATAAATTGATGTAAAAAAAGAATTATACACCCAGAAATAACCATAGTAATTCATCCAATTAACGAAAATGAATCTCAACAATCAAAAGATTTGTGTTCGTATTAAATAAAGATGTAAATTAGAAGTAAGAGACCTAGAATCCAAATGAACCGAGAGCGAAGTAAAGAACTAACCTGAATCGGAGAACAAGATAATTAAGATAACTATCGTAAAATTAGAATTAGTTAGTATACAAACATTCAAGAAGAAGAAGTACAGCAGTGGATGCAGGAATCTGATTACGCGCTCTCAAGATCTACCGGAGATTCAGAGAAAACCAACGAACGACTAGCAAAAGCTCTGATTTAAGTCCATTTTGTTTTTTTTTTCCCGTATATATATGAACAGAAGCTTATAGGCCCAATTTTCATGGGCCTTGGCCCTTTACATTCATTTGTCTTTATTTCAGAAATATAACAAAAAAAAAAAGAAAAGTAAATGGTCGTGAAGAAGATGAGTCCCCTCCATTTTCGTATTGTATTATGTATACATCACCTCCCCTACAAACCCTAAATCCAGTACTAAGACGAGTTTCAATTCATTTGTTGTTCATGTACTAGTTGACTCACTCAGAATCAATGAAGCTCCTCAATCCAATGCCCTACTTATAAGATCCACGCGCCTTCCACTCCTTTTTTGGTTGTTGTTGGTGGTTACACAAAGACAATTACTTTGTCAACCACTTTTGAAATTTGGTTCCTTTTTTCAAGTTTTAGAAGTCAACCAGGAAAGTGTGATTGATTTAGTTAAGTTATTTTATTCTTGTGAACGAAGATTGTATTTGAATTTGATAAAATGGAAGGGAATTCTGGTGGTGGTGGTGGTGGTGGAGGAGGAGGAGGAGGCGGAGGAAATGATGTAGAGCTCATGTGCAAGACACTGCAGGTGGAGCATAAACTCTTCTACTTTGATCTCAAAGAGAATCCTCGTGGGCGCTACTTGAAGATCTCCGAGAAAACTTCCGCTACCAGGTCCACCATCATCGTTCCCTTCTCCGGGATTTCTTGGTTCTTGGATCTCTTCAATTACTATGTCAATTCCGGTGATCAGGACCTCTTCAGCAAGGAATTGCAGCTCGACACCAAGGCAATTTCTTCTTTCGCTCCTCCTAACTCTTGAAACTTTTAACTCTAATTTCAGTTTCTTGCATCTCTTAATCCTTTATTTTTCTGTTTTCGTTTTACAATCCACAGGTTTTCTACTTTGACATCGGTGAAAACAGAAGGGGCCGCTTCTTGAAGGTTTGTTATTCAGATCCCTTCCTCTTTCTTTTCTGGTCGTTGTATTGACTTTTGCCCTTGAGCTTTGCACTCTTACTTCATTGTCCTAGCAATTATAGGTTACAGCAGGATCAAATGTTGAATAGAAGACTTCATTTAACTGTTTGCTGTCTGCATTGGTACATACATCGTGAAGTTTGATTGGTTTAATATATCTCTATGCAATAAATTGCCATGTCCTGAAAGTTTTCCGTTTTAATCAGTCCCTTTCTAGTGGACAGAATTTAACAGCTGCACCCTTTCAGTGGCAGTTGTGTGTACTAGGTAAATTGCGATGTATTCACGAGAGATTCCTAAGAAAGAACATGTACATTATTTCTGCAGCTGTAGCATCACAGCTTTAAATTTTCATGAGGATCCAAGCTACTATGCTCTTCGAAGAATATGTTTCTCTTGTATTTGTTCAAACTCCTTGACCAAGGCATATTAATAGTGATAAGAACTGAACCTATAGGCTTTTAGGAATAAAGCTGTAGTAGCGTGAAAGCCAGAAATGACATTAATGCAATTACAGCTCCTGTTGGAGAGGGATGGTGAATAATAGCGCTGGAGGTGAAGTGTATTTAGAAATTAGTTTGATGTGTTACAGGTTCCATCCAAAATGTATTCCCATTTGTTAACTAACTTTTTCAAAATGATTAACCTGATCTCAGTTTGCTTCCTAATACTATTCGAACAGAAAACCAGACCACCTCTTTTCTAATCATTTTCCTCGAGCAAATTTTCCCATATCTATGAGACATTAGAGCCATTTCTAATTAAAAGGTCTGAGGTTTTCTTAAAATTATGGAATAATTATCAACTCCAAAAGGACCAAACTGAGTATATTCTCCTCATTTTGTTTTTATTGAATCTTAAGTGACTTGCCACAACATAAGGAAGTTTCAATTTGATGAAAGAGATCTGTGTTGCACCATTTTAAAATGTAGTCTTCGACAATTGTAGGTTGCTCTATGCTATGTGCATTACTCTTTCCATTTTGTACTCAAGTATATGTTATCTACTTGCGCCATTGAATATTTACCAAGATATTTGTATTCCAAATGTTTCGCTCATGCTTCCAACCTCTTCTTCCCTTTGATCATCCAATCTTTATCTTTGTTTAAGGGAAATGGTTAAATGTTTGATTTTCATTTCCTATTATTGGTCAATTAACACTTTCTCTAGTATGTTATGGAGCTGAATTGTGTTTTTAGATTTGGAGTCTGGGAGCGACTTTTGAGAAGTTCTTTGTTAGAGCATCCACTGAGATGAGGAACTGAAAGATTAGTCCTTCTATTTACTGGAATTGAACCTTGTCTTATCAATATATTTTGACACTTCGTGCATGCATATTTACTTCTTTTCTAGTTGAAGGTCCATCTTACCTTATGCTAATTGCTTTGCGTGTTGATGTTGTGTGCTGTGGTGAAATAACAAACAAAAGACCAAAGGTTTGATGATGTAGAAGCATGCAATTGCAACCTCTTATTGTTGCTAACATTAAAAGTTTCACCAAAAGAATGGCCAATATCAATTATTAGATGCTTAGGGACACCTGTGTAATGCTTTTTGTCTTATTCCTTGTTGACCTTCTTTATATTCAAATGTTAAGCCATTTGAATGTTCCTTTCATCAAATGCCAATATATGGGGGTATAACTACAAATAGATACAGCTATGGGCTTCTGCCCTTGGATACAAATGGACTAAGTTGAGAATTGTGTGACATACTACTTGGGAGGGCTGGTGTAGAAGCTTACTCATCAAGAACTATAGTAGCCTCTGTAAGAAATCTTATGAGAAGTGTGGTGGCAATTCTTTGAGGTTAGGAATCTTTTAGCTCATGCTGTTTCAGTCAACTTCGATACCTTCGTATTAGACTGCTGACATGATGATAAAGCATCTTTTCAGTTATCAGGAGAACAGTCTTTGCCAATATTCTCATGATAAAGAACTTTTCCTGGAGAATAGATTTTGGAAGGCGTGATTTTTTAACCTATATCATCATTTATAGACGCCATTATTACATATTTGCAGGTATCTGAAGCTTCTATTAGCAGAAACCGTAGCACCATCATCGTGCCTGCTGGCAGTTCCCAAGATGAAGGGTGGGCAGCATTCAGGAATATTTTAGCGGACATCAATGAAGCATCAAAACTTTTCATGTTGCCCAATCAGGTTTCTTAAAAGTTCCATGCAGTTCTCCATTATTTCCTTGGGAAGAGCCTTTTTCTGATTAATTACAGGGTCTTACTTTGCATTTTTTTGGTTCCACTTCGTTGTGTGCACACCAAAGCAGCAAAATTCAGAACCTTCAGAGTGTTTGGTTGGTCTTTCTGATGACGTTGGGGCTGGGTTTATAACTGGAGATAGTAGTCAACCTACTTCAGCTTCTGAATTGAATGCGGACAGATCTGTTGAACTGCCAGCACAGGAAGAAATTGGTGGCATCGGGGTCTCAAAAGTGATCAGAGCTGATCAGAAGAGATTCTTCTTTGATCTTGGTAGAAACAATAGAGGTCATTTCCTGCGGATTTCTGAGGTGTGTCTTAAGTGAGGTTGATGATTGGATAAGTTCATCTTTTTCTTTCATTGATCTGAAGGCTTCTTGTCCTTTGATGGAATGACACAAAAATTGCAGGTTGCTGGTTCTGATAGGTCCTCTATAATTCTCCCGCTGTCTGGGCTAAAGCAGTTTCATGAGATAGTGGGGCACTTTGTGGAGATAACCAAAGATCGGATTGAAGGAATGACGGGTGCAAATGTTAGGACTGTGGATCCCCCTCAAAGATGAGTGCTGGTGATTGGGGTTATCTGAATAAAGGAAGCTTTTAATGCCTCTAGTTTCATGGAACAGAAGATTATGCTAATGTTGTCAAGGGTTTTTCTTGGTTCTGCAAATAGGTGTGATTAAGGTTGCAACTAGTTTTTTCTTGTTTCGGGCATAAATTATTCCCTTGCTTCTTTATCCTATTTTAGTCCAGAATAATCCGATTCATCTGTTAATGAACATATAGGGTTGGGAGATTCTTCTCAGTCTCTTCAAATAGGGAATAACAGAAGAAACGAACAAGATATAACTTGTATTTGTCAGCTTGATAGTGTGCGACCCTTTTTGTCAGATTTTTAATAAAGATCTTCTTGTCTAGCTTCAAGACTTTAGCTCTGTTGCAGGTAATCAGTTGTCATGAAAATCTTCTTGTCTAGCTTCAAGACTTTAGCTCTGTAGCAGGTAATCAGTTGTCATGGCTGTGAATATCAATATGTTTTAAGTCATTGGTCTTCCTCCTGCTAAGTAAGTTCGGCTAGAAACATTTTGGGGTAAAAATAGGACTTTTTTCCACTATGATTGCGATCTACTTTATCCTGAAAACTGTGTAATAAGTTCGAGATCATCTTGTACTTTTAGTTGATTATATATATATTGATTGTAACTCCTCCTTGGGCTAGAGTGGCTCTAATGGAAAGTACATTAATTTTCTTTCATTGATGAACTTTCTGCTCGTTATAATGAGCCATTTTGTTTTATCGATTTCTGCGCTCTTTTAGTGCTTTACAACGTATTTGCGTGCATTATGATCTTTACATTGAGCTAATAACTCATCTGGACCCTAAAATTCATCAACAACAGGTAAAAATGAATCATTCTTTCCGACTTAAAAACATGTATTGATTAATTTAAGTCTATTGTCATTAATTATATTACTTTATACCAATTTACATTGGAGACATGCATAGCTCATCCAACTTGTTATTTGCCATCGATGACAAAACCACGTACCCATCTAATAATTACCATATGGAGCGTTCTCTTCAACTTTACTCTTAATCTTCTTATGCACAAGTTAGTTGGTCAATAATCCAACTAATAATTGAATATATATTTAACTTCAGAAATGATCATTTTGTCTATAAAAAGGGAGACCTCTGCTTATTAATATTCGTGACAAGTTCTAAGAAGGAACATATATGTTAATGGTGCTTGAAATTAATTGGTAGGACATTTCAAGATTATTCAATAATTAAGAATATAACTTGTTTGCAAGATTATTTTCACGTAGGGGGTTGTGTTGTGGGAACATGAAGTTTTGGTGATCATGTGGGAGAAATGAGTTAAAAGGTTGGAGATTTTGTAGCGGTCAAACTTCAAAGTAGTGATAAGAAGTGTAAGGGCGTGCGCAATGGAAGGAATACCCACCAGAATTTCGAGGTGGCGAATGGTCTGCAACTTGTCTTTCACCGGAAAAGTAACTCTCGTTGTTATATAAAGGATCACGAGGGGCGTAGAAGAAGAATACACAGATAGCTATTCTTCAACCATTATTAGGACATGTAATTAACGTACAGCAATTACTTGGTTTAGGCAAAAACGTAATAGGTAGTAGTAGTAGCAGCAGAATAAGAAGAAGAATCAAGGGCTAAGAGTAAGATTTGAAGGAGATGGTAGGGGTGTTAATGGTGTTACTGTGCCTCTTATCAGGGGCAATGCTTGGGGTCAGAGGTGAAGACCCTTACTTGTTCTTTACATGGAACATCACATATGGCACGCTCTCCCCTCTAGGTGTTCCTCAACAAGTCATTCTCATCAACAATCAGTTCCCTGGACCCGTTATCAACTCCACCAGTAATAACAACATTGTCATCAATGTCTTCAATAACATTGATGAGCCTTTCCTTATAACATGGTACGTCCGTTATCTACCCAGCCAGCTTATATAGGGTATAGCTACTTTGTTTGTTCCTAAGAATCTTAATTCCATCAATGGCTGCTCGATTGCATGCAGGACTGGCGTACAGCAGAGGAAGAACTCATGGCAAGATGGAGTGTTGGGAACAAATTGCCCGATACAACCGGGAACGAACTTTACTTACCGATTCCAAGTGAAAGATCAAATAGGAAGCTATATGTACTACCCAAGTACGGGAATGCAGAGGGCAGCTGGTGCATTTGGAGGGCTCCATATAAACAGTCGTCTGCTCATACCTGTGCCATATGCAGATCCTGAGGATGACTACACTGTGATTATTCATGATTGGTACACCAAGAGCCACAGCACTCTTAGGAAGTTCCTTGACAGTGGACGATCCATTGGCAGACCTGAAGGTGTTCTGATCAATGGTAAAGTCGCCAAGGGTGATGGTAAAGATGAGCCTCTCTTCACCATGAAGCCTGGAAAGACTTACAAGTACAGGATTTGCAATACGGGTCTTCAGACATCCCTCAACTTCAGAATCCAAGGACATCCTTTGAAGCTTGTGGAGATGGAGGGATCTCACGTTCAGCAGAACTTGTACGAGTCAATTGATGTCCATGTCGGGCAGTGCTACGGTGTTCTTGTGACCGCGGACCAAGAACCAAAGGACTATTACATGGTGGCTTCAACCAGATTTACCAAAAAAGTGCTCACGAGCAAGGGTATCGTTCGTTACACTAATGGAAAAGGTCCAGCATCATCGGAGATACCGGAGGCACCTGTTGGATGGGCATGGTCTCTCAATCAGTTCCGCTCATTCCGTTGGAACCTAACGGCCAGTGCTGCCAGGCCCAACCCTCAGGGCTCTTTCCACTACGGAGCCATCAACATTACTCGCACCATCAAGTTGGTGAGCTCGGTGAACAGATCAGGTGGCAAGCTTCGTTATGCATTCAATGGCGTCTCTCACGTAGATCCACCAACTCCACTCAAGCTTGCAGAATACTATGGAAATGCGGACAAGGTGTTCAAGTACGATGTCATACCAGATGAACCCCCAGCTAAGATTGGTGAGATCGTATCACAGCCCAACGTCCTGAACGTGACCTTCCGCACCTTTGTGGAGATCATTTTGGAGAATCCCGAGAAGAGCATTCAGACCTATCACTTGGCTGGTCACTCATTTTTTGCAGTCGCGTAAGTAGACAAGATATAAAATTAAATACATTATAGTAAACGGTTGTGTTTAAGAAAAGAATTGACATACATACATACATACATCCATGTAGTGTGGAGCCTGGAACATGGACGCCTGAGAAGAGGAAGAACTACAATCTTTTGGATGCTGTGAGCAGAAACACAGTGCCGGTATTCCCAAAATCATGGGCAGCAATTCTACTGACATTCGATAATGCTGGGATGTGGAACCTGAGATCAGAGATATGGGAAAGGACCTACCTTGGCCAACAACTCTATATCAGTGTGTTATCTCCAGAACGCTCTCTCAGGGATGAGTACAACATTCCTGACAATGCTTTGCTCTGTGGTGTGGTCAAAGGCTTGCCCAAGCCACCTTCTTATGTTATTTAAAGAGAGTATAACTGCTTGCCATCAAGATTAGTTCTATAACTAACTACTAATTCCAGCGAGATTGAGAACAAAAAGGGAACGAAGAAAGAACAAGAGTCAAAGAGTGTGAAGTTGAGAGAGGAAAGGAAACTACTCATTGTACTTGCAAAATCATATTCAACCATCAAATTAATTAAAAACACATATGGTGATAATGAATAAAAACATTTCTTGTTTCATTATATATGTTACTAATTTAACAGTTCTTAAACTATTCCTCCATTTCCTTTTCTTTATATAAGTCGTATGAGCCAAAATCCGGTGTGCCGGATGAAAACTTGGAGTTCGTCAAATAGGCCAACTTCAGGGCAACAATTATATATATAAATCCTGCTTTAATCACTTGTTTGGTTGGCCATTCTCTCCCTCTACGTTTACTTTCCTGATATCAGAAGGGAAAGGCCACAATCTTGACTTAAGCTTAGGAATTTCTTTGACATCAAACCTCAGGGAAATGAGCCAGAGATAGCAGAATGCCACAATATGACTTCAGAGATTCACCAATGAATATTCAACAACTTACCTAGGGATTCCACAGACTCTCTAACGTGGTCTAGTTTATACCTCAATGTATTGAGAACACATCACCTGTCTAGTTTTCCTCTGTCTTACACTGTCTAAGAGTAAGACTACGTCGTTTTTGCACAATATTTTCAAACCACGCATACACAGAGACGGATGAAGGATAGGAGTAAAAAGGCTAACCGCTAGGCGGCTTGGCTTGACACAAAGAAAAACCATGTTTAAACCTTGATATTTATGTACTGACAGAGTAACCAAAGGATTATTATTAAAACATGTTTATTATAATTCACAGACATTATTAAATTTGTTGTTGATATTAAGTGTTTATTTATTTATTTAGTATTAATTATTAATAATTATTAAATATTAATAAATTAGATTTCCATTATTATAATAACTGTTAAAGATTATTATTAAATTACTTATTGTTTTAATAATTCTATTAATCTTTTGTTTATATTTATTATTACAATTATTATTATTATTAGTATTAGTATTACAATATTCGTTAT
>JANKYE010577876.1:0-11394 GCA_032467995.1 Erythroxylum dillonii | reverse complement strand
ACCTTCCGAAGAAAATAGAGACGATAAGCGATTTTTAGATACTGGAACTTCCTGGTTGATGAATTAATCAAAAGTGTATACCAGTTGTTGAGAGGCACTTTGCTTTTGAATTTGCCCCTTCCACAAACTCATCAATTTGCCCATTCCGAGTCCGAAAATTTCTAGATCTAAGATCTACAAGGACCTCAACAAATCCTAATTCTAGAACAAAAATAAAAAAGCGCCAAAAAGAACAAACGAATCTCACTTAGTGCTCTTGGTATCGGACTTTGATTTACCTTCTTTCATCGCGAATCCTGCAAGTCAAACCGCATATCAACTACAAAAACTCCGAAAAAAATCAAACTAAACGGAAATCGATGAAAACCTATACAATACCGAAAAGGAACTTACCGGTGCGATTAGACGGAGTTGTGCTTCGGGTTTCAAAGAGAGATGAGAGGAATGAAAAAGAGTGGAGGGGTTATTTGTTAGGGACCGAAAGAAGGAGAAGAAGAAAAAACCAAAAGAAGAAATGTGACAGAAGGAAGTAGCAAAATGAATACTTTTAAATATTAACCGAACAAACCACGACGTCTTCTTCAACAAAACGTCGCCCTTTTTATTTTGTGACGGTTTATTGAAAAAATGTCACGAAAAATATGACAAATATGTAACATTTTTAAATGTCGTTAAAAACTTAAATAATTTATGATATTTTAAAAAAAACGTCGTAAATTATATATATTTTGTTATAGTGGCTAGATTACAATTTTGTTCATGATCAAGTCTCCTTTGGTAACGTTACCCTTGTTTTTGTCCAGCAAAGACCAAATTGGTGATATTTTTACCAAGCCACTAAGGGTTCATCCATTTCATCAATTGTTTTCCAAACATCGACTTATCACTCACCCACTATTGACTTGAGGGGGGTTGTTAAGGAGCAGATATTCTGTAGATTTCTGTAGATATTTACTATAGATTACAGCAGATAGTTCAGCAGATTGCAGCCGATATTTACTGCAGATTACAGCAGATTGTAGTATTACAACAGATATTCTTCTCTATTATGATGTGATTTCCTATTATTTATCTTTAGCTCTTATTCTTATCACTGTACTTATCTTGTATTTTATGATTATATATATAGCAATCTAATGTACTCAAAATAGTGTGTGAAGTAAATATTATTCCTCAGTCCAGAATTCTCAGATTTCACACTACGAAGTTTTAAACAAAAGGATTGGACATATTGAAGTGGATAAATTCTTCGTTTTTAAAAGAACATCAAAATTCAACACCTTCATATAGATATTTGGAGAAGATAAGGTGGTCTAAATAGCCAGATTGGGATATACAAAGATTTTAGTAAAATGGTGAAGAAGACGGTCTAAGAGCCCTAAAACTTTGAAGGGTAACCATAACTCTTTTTCCTTTCACAAAGATACTGAAACTGTTTCCATATTTAACATGTTAAGAGACATGATAGGTGTTTATTCGACTATGTTTGAATCCTTGTTGTCTAACATTTTTAGAGGGAAGCCCCAAAAACAGCCAATTTGTTGTGGCATATGCTGCATTGGAATTACTTATTGACTACAAGAAAAGCAAACCTAACAATAGCATGGATGTAGAAAATATCCAAATGAAAGTAAACAATCTCAAATTTGTCATTCAAGATCTTGAAGAAGGCAGTGATTAGTTCTGCAGGCATAGAATCAAAACTAGAGCTTGCTTTCTCAACATTGTCATTTAATAGCCTAAACATGTGCAAGGCTGTGCTTGTGAGTAACGAATATAGTGATGTATAGAACTTAATACCAAATTCATAAAAATTTTGCTCAAATTAAGGCTCATTTCATTCTTTGATAACTTTCTTTTTGCTAGCTAATTAGCTGATTTCCAATTAACAATTCACCATAAAAATAAAATCGATCTGCATATTTAACATACATTAAATGTGCACATTTAAAATCATCTGTTTAATAAATGCAACATTGATGAATATAGTTCATAACAACATAAGTCAATTTCATATAAAAAAAACTGATTAATGGTGATTAACTTGTCCATTCTTCAAATGTATATGTCTAATGCAATTTGAAGCAAAACGTATTGGTTTACTACCCCAAGTCCAGTTTACTCATAATGTTGCAAAAAGAAATTGTTAATAAACTTTTTATATAATTAGAAGAGATTTTTTTTTTTGGCAATTGAAGAAAAGGAGAGTGACAATTGAGATACAATGTTGGTATAACTTGGGTTACAATTAGAGTTAATTGCCTAGTACAATTAGTACAGTTGTCGCTCTGCAAAGATGAAAGCGAGGGATCATTACATTCTGCAGAATCTCTGGATCCATCTAGCCTCAAGACTTTAACTTAGTCTTAGATTACTTTGTCCAGAAAACGACAATTCTGTTAAAGGTTCGCAGCCTCAGCTTGTACCACGATAATTCAGCTTGTGTAAGTTCCAAACTGGGGGTTGTTCAATTACTAGAGAATTTTGAAACTTGAGATAACTAGACAACTTTTTTCAGCTATATGCTCAATATAAGCAATTCCTTGGACTTGTTATTGCAGATCTTAGTTTTGTGCTCTTTTAGCAGATCGAGTTGATAAAGGATTCGTTAGTTTTCGCTGTTATTCACGTGGTACATGTATGCGGTGAAGCCATGTATGCGGATCTTGTTTTCTTATTATTCAACATTTTACTTTAATAAAGTGAAAACTTATATTTTATAATTGGCTTAACGAGGACTAGATTATTCGTTGAAGCCACTGGTGCAGCGGAAATGATGATGTAAGATAGTGTATATAACTTTGAGGGTGAGCTGGATAGCTGGTAGGGAAGAGACACGGCAGATACATCATTGAGAATGCATTATTTCGAGATAAGATGCTTGTTGTCTCCCTTAAGAAGATTCATGGTGATAGTATACATAAACTTGCATGTTCGCACAATTATTGTGATACAAAAGAACTAGGAACAACACCACCTACATGTTGCAAAATAATACAAAAGATCGTAGAACCTTTAGTGATTTGGAGAAACTGGTGGACGTGGGACATGGCACAAACATTGCTGACATTGTGTATTAATCTAATCGGGAAACATGCTATCACTTGTTAGTATGTGATGAGGATGAGATTCTACTTGTCTCCTTCACCCTCATATATATGATGCCTATAGGCCTATGAAGCAAAGCAATTCACAGCAACAAAATTGAAAAGTTCAATCACTTCCCTCTGTTCTCTAACAAAGAAAAATGGCTGCCCCCAAGATTCATCTCCATGCTCGCTCCAACAGCTTGCCTTCTCGGCCACATCCTGTCATTTCACAGCTTGATGAGCAAGTGTGCAGAATAAACGATTCACAGGCAACTTCCACATCAACGTCAATAGGCCAGAAACTAAGTGGCTTGCAAGATTTGTACGATTCTGTTGCTTACCTGCTACTATTGCCTGCTATCAAGAAAGTCTTGGTGCAGGAACGATATAAGAAATATATTGATGGGTTTTTAGATGGATCTCTAAGGATTTTGGATGTGTGCAACAATGCGAAGTATGCACTGTCACAAACGAAAGAGTCCATTACTGAACTTCAATCAGTTATTCGTAGAAGACAGGGAGGATTAGACTCGGAGATCAGGCAATACATCAGTGATAGGAAATTGGTGAAGAAGGCAATCCATAAGACTTTAAAGAATTTGACGGTCATGGTCAGCAACTGCACCTTCACTTCAGTTGAAGAAGTTTCCGAGATTGCCAACATAATTAGTATGTTAAGGGATGTTGAAGAAACCACTCTTGTCGTCTTGGAATTTTTGCTGTCCTTCATTTCTGTATCAAAGCCACAATCTAGAGCAAGCAGCTGGCTGTTGATCAGGCCGATGCGTCATAAAAGAGTACCTTCTCTCTGAGGAAGATAATGAATTTGCGCTGGCGGATGCTGCTTTAGAATCTCTTATCAGCTCCAAAGCGAGCAAGTCTGATAACTTCCAAGTTGAAGATGCAGAAAACCAATTGAAAAACATGGAGTCCTGCCTCCAAGATCTTGAGGAAAGCCTTGAAGGCCTCTTTAGGCGGATGATCAAAGCTAGAGTGTCTTTTCTGAACATTCTCATCCAGTAATTCAGAAAAGAGAAATAGTGGATTATCACTTTATATATGATCATGGACAAACATATTTATGTACAAACATTTCCATAGAAAAAATTCGGATAATACTTCTATTCCACTTTCTTTTGTCATTTCTTTTTTCAGACAATACATCCGATTTGATCTTTCCATTCATACCTTTCAATGAACTTTTTTTTTTGAAAAAAAATTGATTAAATGAATAAATAAAGGTTACAAATATAAGAGAGTTTTAGGATAAGAGCACTGAAAGTACACAAACAAGAGAGCCTATCTCATCATATTAGCAGTAAACATTGTAAGGAAGAAGATGCATTATGAAAAGCTGATTTCCAAGTAGATCCTTAGATGCGAAGAGAGGAGCGTAGTGTTAGGCTGCATTGTTATTGTAGCTTCTTCGTCAGAATGATCTCTCGAACCTCTGTTAAAATTGAGAAAATGAGGCACTCCTTCGTGGATGATTGATATTTAAATCTTCGGAGATTTCACTCTCTCCATAACCTGTAGATACAAACGCCCAGAACAATGATGTGGATAGGTGATTACGCAGTAGGACTTTTTGTAATCTCCAAGATGGTTGTGCCTGGATTCACCCAATAGCAAGAAGTAGTGACACAATTCCAAATTGTCTTGTTGAAAAGACAATAAAAAAAGAGGTGGTTGCAAGATTCTCTCTGCATGGAGCACATTGGACAGTTGATGTCCATATAGATATAAGGAATTTGGCCCGTTGTAGAGTGTTTGTTCTGAATAGCTAACTAGTAGATGAAAGATATTCTCGGCATTAAAAAATTATTCCATACCTTAGAGGCCCAAGGGACTACACGTTGATGTTTGCATAAGTTATCACAAAGGACACTGTTAGTGAGCTTCTTAATAGGAATACCTTTCCAGAAAAAGATATCCGTTTCAGATGGGGTGGGAAGATAGCTAAGCTGAAATTGCATTAGACTTCTGGGAAAATTCCAGCCAATTCCTTCAATGAAAGAGTTCATCTAGGTTCTTAGAGGGAAGGCTGAAGACGCTCTTGGAAAAGGCATCAGGTGAATTAAGGGTCCCCTGGTGGACTAGTTTTCAAACCACAGGGAAACTAGGCGACCATCCTTTATCTTACAAGAGCTTTCATGATGGACAACATCTCTCAATTTCAACAGTTGAATAAGAAAACAAGAGTGTGTACCTTTCGGTTTGATTGCCCAGATGCTACTCCCCTTAAGGAAATATGCATAAAGCCATTTGATCCACAAACTCTTCTTGTCCTCTAAGATCCACCATAGTCTTTTGAGAATGAGGGAATGATTAGTAGCTTTAACGGAGAGAATGTTCAGTCCTCCTTCTTGTTTCGTAAAATAGATATTGCCCATTTCACCTTTGCAGCACCCGGAGAACCATTAGGATGACTCCACAGGAAAGATCTGAAAATTCTTTCTATATCTTTGATAATACTTTATGATAAGAATATATGAGAGCTCCAGTATACATGTAAGGAATTTAGGACGGATTTAATGAGTTGGAGCTTACCCGCATAAGAAAGAGTTTTATTCACCCAAGATTTTACTTGCAACTGTATCCTGTCCAATACAAGTCTGCATTCAAAAAAAGTTAGCCTCTTTGTCAGACACTAGAAGGCCAAGGTAAAGCAGAGGGGGAGTGTGGAAGGAACTACCATTTGAAGAATGTTTTTATCTGTCTATATGTAATCGATGAGTACATATAGTTTGGAATGAACTGCTGTTATGATATTTGTAGAAAGAATAATATGTAAAAAAAGAGGACATGAACACAAGGACTTACTGGGTTTGATAATGTATCTATAATCTCATAGCACTTGTCTTTATCAATATATATAATATAGGGTTAAGTCAGTTTATGTATATGTTTTTCTCAATAAATTTTACAAAATTATCTTGTATTGTACTGTGGAGGCATTATTCCCGTATTTCAGTTTATTTTTTATATCCTAATAAAATTGAGAGATCTCATAGCATATGTAGTATTAGCTTATGTGCATTAATATTTCTCCAATTTTGTTATTAGAGAAGAACAATAGTATGTAAATTTTTTATATCTGCTCTTCCTTATCATATGATCTCTGACTGTTCCATACACAGAGTCTTGTCTTCACTTCATGGTTTTTAGACAGGATCACACTTTAGCACACAAACATCTTTCAAGTTGTGTTAACAAAGATTCCAAAAGTACACACACACACACACACACACACACATCCAATGAATTCAGTGTTGATGATTCAATAATATAATTCAAATCTATTAACAAGGAAATTTTGTTATTTATTGAAGCTCATCAGACTATGTTTATAGATGAAGATCCATTACTACAAGTTACAACTATTAATGCTACTGAGTTCAATCTACGTCTTTTATTGGATGTCAAAAGGAAGTTGAAGATTGTGGAAGATTGATTGGCATCAGTTATGAATTTAGGTAATGGTGTTTTTATTTTAAATTATAGTTTAAATGCTAATGTTAAGAATGAGAATTAGCAGATTCCCATAATCTAGCAGAAAATAGAGATTGTAAGACAAAATCACAAAATAGAGTTCATTTAATCTTCAGGCAAATATCTGATCTTTGAATTCCATGTTTTCAACATAGATAGCCTTAATTTCTAGTACCACCTTGGTTGCCACCATCTCATCGATGGCAACAAGTGAGGTATCCCAAAAATTTGATAACATTAACTAAAACTCAAAATAGAAGACTTTAATGAAAGAAAGTTGTCATCAGGTTCGAAAGAAGCAAAATATTACCATTGTAGAAACTAACCCCAAAGAAGTCAAGCTTCACAAAACCTGCTCCTTTTGAGGAAAGTAATTTAGACCCAAATAACAAGAGAACATGTGGAATTGCCAATAAATTGTGAAATGAGACAAAAGAAAAATGCAACCGTTGATTTCGTAAGAAGTCAGTTAAGTCTGAATGTCAAAATAAAGATTCTGATGAATTTGTCATAGTTAAAAAAATTCCCATTAAGTTTTCAATTGTTGTTTATTTTGTAAAGTTCCCTGCCTCTTTTAACAAACTCCTTGGAAAAAGGTGGAATCCCTACCTAAGAAAAGAGAATTTAAAGTATTTATATTGGATATGGGACTAAGAATTATCGAGAAAATGGTGCTAGAAAAGATAGCTAATACCATGACTCAACGTATATGACCTTTATACATCAAATCCCACATTAATGGTAAACCAACTTGAAGAGTTTTGGATGATAATAGGTTGGTAGTAAATATGATGCCAACCAAAATAATAGAATTTTTGGGCAAACATAGTGGAGACTTAATCCCAACTAAAGTCTTTGTTGTTGGAGAATACTAAAGCATATGGAATTCTCTCTGCGAATATCATAATAAGGGGAAAGTCTTTGTTAACTACTTTCTTCATTATTGATACACACTTTAGTTATCCAATTTTACTGGGGAGATTTAGATCCACATTAGCTTCTATATTCCTTTGTCTCTTTATCAACTTTTGCTTTTATGGAAAGACAATAAGGTAGAAATTGTTTAGGTATATTCTTAGCCTTTCTACACTAAGATAGATGTCGTGGAGGTAAAAATATATGGAAATCATGCGAAGCCAGATCAAATTCAAAAGTTAACCTGTAGAGAATGTTTAAAAAATAAGGATAAAGAAAGGGTAGGGACATAATCAGAAATATTGGTAAGAACAACTATCATTGTGCCTACCAATATACCAATAAAGGTTGTAATTATAAAGGATCCTGACGAGTTTATTTTCAGAAACAGAAGTTATAGTAGCTGTAATCAAATAAATAAAACTTTGAATGCAACAAATCATGAAGGGTTATAAGGAATTGGAAAGATGTGAAAATATCAATTTGATTTTTAAAGAAGAAATACTACAAATAGGGGATATGGGTGGTTTACAGTATTTGAAGAAAGATCGACAAATTCAAGAGCCAAAATCAATAACCACCAGAGGAAGTAAATTTGATTGATTTAGGAGAACTCTATGGGGTGTTTATTAGAAAGAATGTTAATCCAAAAATATGGATAGAATTAGTCAAACTCCTAAAAGAATTCAAAGATTGTTTTGCCTAGGACTATACCGAGATGCTAGGGTTGAGCAAAAGATTTGTGGAACATAAAATTACTATAAAAATGAAAATTTTCCCTTACCACTAACCTCCTAGGCAATGGTCTAAAGAATTCAAGTTAAAGTTTGAAGAAGAGGTTGAAATTTTATATAAGGTTTGTTTCATTAGACCAATCAGATATACTATGTGGCTAGCTAATGTTATACTTATACTAAAGAAGAATGGTGAGTTAAAAGTTTGTGTTGACATTATGGATTTGAAAGTAGCCACTCCCAAAAGTATGTACATGATTCCAATTACAAATTCTTTAATTGTTATAACTATTGGATATTCCTTATTCGCTTTTATGGATTATTTTTCTATTTATAATAAGAAATTTATTGCCAAAGGTGATATTTCCAAAATAACTTTCAAATTTCTTAGACCAATAGGGACATTTGAATGGGTCATAATGCCTCTTGACTTGGTTATAAATTCTATCTTTCATGATTTAGTAAGGTTTACATTGGACGTTTATGTAGATGATATTATTGTTAAATAAAAAAAGGAGTATGAACTATATATAAAATTTAAATAAGCCTTTCATAGGATGACAACGCATAAATTGTAGTTAAATTCCATAAAGTGTGATTTTTGAGTAAAAGTTAGACATTTCCTGGGTTTCTTAGTTCATAATAAAGGGATTGAATTAGATAGAAACAAGAAAAACCTATAAGGCCCCAAGATATACCCTAGAAGTATTGTAGCATCTTTGGGTGTATTAAGAAGTAAACATAACGAATTAAGTTCGACTTAGTATAGTAAGAGACATAATGTTACTGAAAGTAAAAGACATAGGTAAAAGGGTAATTTTTTCATTTCAGTATGGATATACATACTTAGACATGAAATATGTAAAGGAATTTTTGATATGTTTGCTTAGATTTATGAGAATGATGTGAGCGTAATTGATAAAATAAGTGATCCATAAGCAAATAGGATGTTGTTAGTTAAATTGGATGTGTTCTTGTATTGCTTTTGCATGATAAGACCACAGTTAGTTTATTTGGGATGTGTACTTAGTTGGATGGATAGATTCCACTGAATAGACTTCTACAATTTAGCCATATCTTGGCCTATAGACCTTTGGATAATTCAAATTGGAGATTAAACTAGAGACATAGTTCTAAAAATTTTATGAAGGACCTAAAATTTGATTCTACCTCTAAGATTTTTTTTAATTCTGGTTTGAAGTTGAGTTCTAGTTATTGTCCTTGTTTTTGAACATCCTGTAGTGTTTTGGTATAACTCCCGGAGTAATTAACCAAATTGTATCAAATTTATGCCATTAGAAACTTAAGATATAGGGGAATGAAATAAATTGATAAGATCATAGGACAATGTGGGAATTAAAGGAAGAAGAAGGACCAATATGCAATTTTTCTAAAGTTAAATCATAGACCAATAGGATTAAAGCATATGTGTGTCTAATAGCATTGTAACATATGATCCAATTGGATTGAAACACATGGTCTAATAGGATTGTAACATATGGTCTAATGGGATTTAAACATGTGTCTAGGACTAGAAAATTCATGAGGGGAACAGAAGAGAGGGGAGAGGGACATGTATGTAGGGAAAAATTCTCTCTTTTCATCTGCTTTCCATTCCATCACCTTAATCACACCATTTTTGCATAATGAATCAAGCTAATCATAGGTGAAAATTAAGGTAAAAGTTTATGGTTTGTCTTCTCATCTTCATCTTTCGTCCTTTGCTTATAAAGAACTAAAATTATAAGGTTGAAAGTGGGATTAAGATGTGTATTTGTAGTGTTTCTAGTTAGTGAGTCAAGCAAAGCCAAAGAGGAAGGAAAGGAAAGATATTAGAAGAAATATTTGGCCAATTTTAAGGTTTAGGACTACACTTAGTTTAATTCCTCTTTTTTTTTGTATGTTTGAAGGGTTATAAAGATTCATTTGGATATGGAATGGCTGCTGGGATGATTATTGGTGTTATTTTGGTGTTACTTTGCATGAACTTGATTGTATATGACAAAAGAGTATTATGTAGTGGAATTCTATTTAGGGTTTGTTTGAGTCAATCACATTGTTTAAGTTATAACTCAACCTAAAGACCTCCAAATTGTGTGATTTTAGTTGAATATGAAACCTAAGACATAGAGCTAAACATCTCTAGAAGGGAATGTGACTTAGTTCTAGCTTTATGACATTGGAAATTGAGATAAAAAAAATGGTGACCTGATGTTGCCCTTGTTTTGGAGCAGCTTCTGATATTTGGTCTCTATCTCATGAGTTAGGAGTCCAAATGACCTAAGAGTTAGTGCTATAGAAACGAGAGACACAGAGTGACAAATGTCTAGAAGAACTAGAAACCCAATTCTGACGTTTTCTATATGAATATTAAGGAACAAATATTGGTGTGATTAAAGAAAGTGTCTTTCACGACCATGGCATTGTTTTTAATTCCGATTTTTACCGCATCTTATCCAAACCTTTATGAATATGTATGAAAAATTTTAAACACCCAAAATATATGAAATAGAACTTACCAGGGAGACTGAACATTGGAATATAATATTGAGCATAATGCATTCCAAAGAAAATTTACATGTACATAAATGATTTGAATGCATATTCATTACTCATATGTGTATAGTATGATTATACAAGTATGATTTTGATAGCCTTCTAATGGTGGTATGTAACATCCTACCCCCGACGGGAAGGGTAGAATAGTAATTTGGAAAGGGGTGAGAGTGATTAGGACTGATTAGAAATCTTTATGCATACTTTTATTCGTGAACAGTGAATTTTTGCACATGAAAAATAATTGTACATGCATTCATGACATTTCCCGGTATTTGTACCTAAATGAACTTTTGTTGTGGATAATATGGTATTTGTGTTTAAAAAAATTAATTGGAGTGATTCCTTGTGTGTTTTACATTTTAGGAAAATTTTAGGAATTTTTCTGGAATTTTCCGGAAAAAAATTTCCGGACTGAAAAAATCGCTAAGTGACGAACCGACTGATTTTCAATACCGGAAAATTCTGTCAAATGGTACTGGAATATTGGGTACATTATGTTGGAATTGTAATTGGGACCCTTGAAAATGGATTGAAGATTTAATTTTTATTAGGATTATTTTATCAAAGGTTATTAATTGATTTTGTCTTTTTCTTCTTAAGTGACA
>JANKYE010575977.1:0-11412 GCA_032467995.1 Erythroxylum dillonii | reverse complement strand
CTAATGTGCATGATTTTCAAGTCACATTTCCAAGACTTTATCATAATAATTCTTACTCCTATCATGTCATATAGTAATGCTTCCAATCAATGACACATTCCACCACTACATTCCAACCAATTTCCTTCATTTAAGCTTCATTTTATCAATTGTACAATGCATTACACTAATCCACCTCTTCTCCATCATTTTTACCTAAACTTAACCAACACACGTCTTCTTCATTCTTCATCATCAATTCACGTCATACATACATAATTAACATCATAGAGTTCATTTAAACCATCAATTTCAAAAGATATTAAAAAATTCACAAATTTTCACCTAAAAGAAACAATTTTGGTTTTGACTTAAAGAACCTCTCCGTGATATATTTCATTCATCTAAATAATGTTTCACGCACAATCAAGCATGGAGAACAACATATCTTAACACCAAACTCAAAATCCTAATGTAGAGAGAGATGAGACAAAATTTACTTAAACCTTCCTTTAGTGATATCTTCCAATCCTTCGAGAATTTCTCAAATCTAATGATAGATTTGAGTTCCTTGACCCCATAATAGCTTAGAACACCTTGGTTTGAGTTGAAAAATGAAAAAGAAGGGTGAATTTGGTGATGGCCAAAACTCCCTCTCTTTTGTCTCTTCTCCTTCTTTCTTCTTTCTTTTAATTCAAACAAAGTGTTTTAAGTCTTAAATGGGGGGTGCACATCCATACATAAGAAGAGTATAGAGTTTTAACTCTTCTTTGACCAAAATATGGTGAATTTACCATTTTGCCCTTAGGTTGCATGAAATTACCACTTTACCCTCCAAACTTTCCTCCAAAACTTTTAACAATTTGCAAATAAGCCCTTATGTACTTCAACTTTTCCAATTAAGCTTTCTAAGTGTCAAATAAGTCTATAAATCATGTCTAATCACCTCTAAGGAATTAGAACACAGTTAATTCAACCACCATGGTTATATTCATCCAATGGACACAGTTCTACATACTTAAAAGCTTATATGTCGGAATTCTCCACGATTTCGCATACCGATGAACTCTAAGTTTATGTAAAGGAATATAACATTATAAATCATTCACATATACACCCAAATGACTTAAATACATATTTGAAATCATACAAAACCATGCATATATAAATATATAGCAGCATCTCTAAATACTGCACAATACAAAAGGGCTCAGAAATTCTAGCATTACAGAACCAGTCTCTAAGATGTTTAAATTCTAGATGGGATTTATGCATAGTATACTATTTGGTACAAGAGTAATCCGAAAATATTTGAAGTATATCTTTCAAATCACTAAAACAAATTGAATAATTTTGGTGTCAATGGAAACATATGACATAGGGGAACATGTTTCTAAAAGAAAGTGTGGAAAAATAACTTCAGTATTGGGGTCAAAAAGAACATGCGAAGTTGACCCGAAATGATATTTTATGGAAAAATATGGAAGTGATTTAATGGGTTATGACTTGTGTTTCAGTGGTTTTATTAAGTCATAAACTTAAGTACAAATCATACTTAAGTGAGTTTTAAAATGGGAAAGTGGATAAGAGGCTAAGAAATGGACAGGTGTCCAAGCTTTAAAGTTGAGTTTTAATAACCTTGAAAGACAAGTTACTGTACTTGTCTTCATTCTTTCTTGAGGCTTCTTTCTCGAGTGTTTCTTCAACATAGAGTTTTTCATCAAATTTTTAACAGAGAAAAATCTTTGTTTCTCCTATCCACTACCACTCATACTTTGTATTTCTTTCTTCAACCTTAAGAAAAACCGAACCCCCTATTAACCTTCAAGTTGTTGTATATGGTTGTAAGAGGGATTAGGGTTACGTGATTTTGTTTTGCAGATGTTAGAGCTTCAAACAAGTAAGCTTGTTATGATTATGTATATTTTTGTATGAAATGAAGCATGCATCGTTAACTCACTGCTACATGGTTAAGAACAGTGATATTCATATTTGCTGAAAAATGAGTGAGGAGATTTTTTGTTTGCCGTACATGTTAATTTTCTTTATATTTGATGATTGAAATGCTATGGGATAGTGTTAAACTAGTTTTTGGAGTTAAAAGATCAATGAAAATGTGTAGGAGATTAGTGAATTTTGAGAAATGGATATGTAATGTTCTATTATGTTGATGTTTTTACTGTTCATGTGTGTGTGTGTGTGTGTGTGTGTGTGTGCGCGCGCGCGCGTAAGTTTTGGAGCATTTTTAGAGATGATTAAAAATGATTTTAGAGTTAAGAGATAGGTGTATGGTTATGTCTGAAGATAAGAAAGAATGATTAAAGTGATAGTTAGAGGAAGAGATGAAAATGCAAAAGTTGAAAACGCAGAAAAATGAAAGTGAAGGAATGCAGAAAACATGATGAATATGCTTGAGTGTTTATGGTTTTGACGATTATGAAAAAAATGATAGATTTTTTATTTGGTTGTGATTTGTGAGCTGAAATGAAATAGGAATGAAGAGGAAATATTGAGTTTTAAGCAAAAAGTTGATAGTGATATATATATATATATAAAGATTTTGTTTTTCCTCCTCTCTAGTCACATACGGGTTTATTTTGGAAAATTAGTGGACGAGTTATTGTTATCAAAGTACCAAAGCATTGAGGTTATGATTCAAAGAATTGATCAGTGATTAAGTTATGAAGTTGGTAAAATACACGGGATTGTCATTAAGCATGCATTGTACATAGTCCATATAAATATTTGTGCATTAATGAGTTTTGTAACGTGTGTGAATTGTGTATTGCATAATTAGGATGTGCAAGATAAACATCCATATACAGCGTATCTAGAATTTGGAAGAAAATGTTATTTCGGAGCGTATTGTGAGTAGAACTAGATGGTCTCATTTCATTGTTTTTTTTTGTTTGAATTTTTGTATTGATTGACTACTGAATGCTTATATGAATGTGATTGATTGTGTTGGATGCCGAAATAAGGTCCAATGATATATGAAAGTGATTGAGTGTGAATGATGTATTCCATTTCATGAATGCATGAAATACAATGGCAGTTGTGAGCTGAGTAGCTACCGATCAGAGCTTAAAACTCAAAGTGTGCAATGAACCTTGAGCTCAGAAAGTGATTAAGAGCCTAAGGCTCACTATTTATAATGAACCCTATCCCTATCGGATAAGGGACAATTAGTAATGAGCCTAGAATCCAATGGATATGGGACAATTTAGGCACTCGATCACAACAAAGTAACAAATGGTAAGTGGGTCTCATGTGCACTACATATGCATAATATCAATGATTAAATTGTATTGAATGTGAAATGTGAAATGATGTGAATGTGAATTATGGGTTATGTGGCTAGGTGAGCCATCGATGATGGTCTCTCATTGAGTTCGCAAAACTCATCCAAAATTTACAAATATTTTTCAAGATTAGAAGAATACCCTGTTAAGCAAACATAAATGTAAACCTACAGCATACAAGAAAGGGATAGAGGTCGGGATCAGTTCGCGTCTGCATTTGTGTTTTCCTATTTTTGTATACATTTGTATATTTCGAAATTATTATACAAAGGAATTATGTTGTGATGTAAAGACATTATGACTAAAGTGTTTTGTATTTGTAATGGGCCCCAGTTGGCTATCGAAATTCTGTTAATTGTATTGTTAGGATTGAATTTGCAAATATTTTTCAGGATCAGAAGAATACCTCGTTAGGCAAACAAGAATATCCTTACAAGTTACAAGTAAGGGATAGAGGTCTAGATCAGTTCGCGCCTGCATTTATGTTTTCCTCTTTTTGTATAAATTTTTATATTCTGAAATTATTATATAAATGATTTATGTTATCATGTAAAGACATTATGACTAAACTTTTTTGTACCTATAATGGGCCCCAATTGGCTATCGAAATTCTGTTAATTGTATTGTTAGGATTGAAAATGTTTATAAATGAAAGTGGGCCCGATTTGGTTATCAATTTCCACACGCATATATTTGTGGTTTAAAAAAATATATACCAGTTTTTTACTGACTAAGTGCTCTAGCATGCCACCCTTATGGGGCTCGAACTCAAATATCACTTATGGATGTCGAGTACGTGACTTGTAGGGTTAGGGTGCTACACTCTCTGTAGAGAGAAAACACCACCGCCATAGGCGGTGGTTCTCTAACCATCGGTAGTCTTTATTTCGACAATCCATAAGCCCAATTAATCTCATTAACCAAACATCCATCAACAACCAATGAAGCAGTCAAAGGAGAATAAATATGCTTTGAATGAACAATAAAAGCAAAACAAAAAAAACAAACACAAACGTAAACCATTTAAAGCTTAAATTTAATGGCCACTTAAAACGTTTTTATTTTTTCAATTATGCATTGAAAACTAAAAAAACAACGGATACTAGACTTTATGAAGACCATCTAAAATGTTATTATAGATATGCAAATGAATCTCTTCAGTTTTTCAAGAAACATCGAACAAGTGAAAAAGGAATGCAACAAAGATCAAAATAAAAAAATTTCTAGAAATATTTGAATCATATTCCACATTTCCAGAAAACGATGTAACTATTTTACATCTTGTCCAGAAATAGTTAATGCGAACTAAAGCAGCAATCAACTAAGTTATAGTGCATGTCCTTCCATATCCACAAACACTTTTTGGATGAACAAGAACAAATTATTTTCTAGAAAAATAAAACATTTCAATTTCATTTCTAAAGAGTAAACGAAGGCATCAGAACATTTCAAGATAGCAGACTAAAGACCAATTTATGGAACATTTCCGTAACGTGTAGAAAATACTTAAACACAAAGAGCATGAGCAATATTTTTATAACAATGCTAGAAATTAATACAACAACTTGCAAATATCGGCAACACTAATCGATGTAGTAATCGTGTAGAACCATTTCCAAAAATCACATTTTTAGATAACCAAACCAAATTGTTAAAACAGTTTCAACGTATAAATATGCAACTAATGCATATTAAGATCAAATCAAAATTTAATCAATCTTATGAATAAAAAAATATCTGTTAAAGTTGGCTCTGATACCAGTATTATGAAAAAACGCAAGATCGAATTTATACGCAGTGGAATTAATTTAAAATTTCCATAGAATCAATTTTAACAAAATTTAAAGCTATACTAACTTGTTTTGATTTCCTGTGATAATTTCCTGTCGCCTTGAATCCATCAATCCATGAGTTGTTCGATCGTCCGACCTCTAATGGTATCCGCAGATCTATTTAGAGAAAACTCAAATCTAATTTGAGAGGAAAAATGAAAGAAGTGCTAGCTCTAAATTTTCTAAGTTTTCCTTTTATATGAAAAAATTTATTTTTCATGTTCTTGGATTTTATTAATATTATAACTAAAGTTAAACTTTAGTCATAATTACAAATTAATCCTTATAAGATCAAATATCACATATTGATCCTTAAAGTTTTTAAAACTTCTTAATTAAGTCCAACTTAATAAAAATTTCACTTTCTCCTTTATAGACCTTTTATGTGTAACCCATTAGGTTCCTAATATGTTAGACATGATTATAAATTATAATTCTAATTCATAATTAGAATTAGATAAATTAAAAATCCATTTAATTTATCTTTAATTACCTAAATAAATAATTTATAATCATAGATCACGATTGAAGTCTAACATGTAATGACCAACCAAATATTAGGAATATTAAAGTGGTTTGACTTAACCTGTCTATGCATAGCTATAATGTATAAATTAGATTATGAAATTCGTGTCTGCTCTAAATAATCCAATCATGTTTGTTCTTGCTAATTAGTAAATGATTTATAATTGATATTTGAATACAACTTTTCCAAATTTCAATTTACCATGGCAAGAGATTCCCAAAATCATTAATCATTACTAATCAAGAACAACAGAACATTCTTCCTAATTACTTTAAGACAAAGATTCTTTATTGATTTACTTAACTATCTCCACATAGTTCATAATCCAATAACTACTGAATTGAACTACTCTAAGAATAAAACATAAGTAGCATCAAAACATAGTAATTCCTACATAAGATAACTTTAGTAATCTCAAACCTAAGGATCAATTATACAACCATCATAATGAGATAATCCATAAACACACAAGTAATGTTTCATTTGGGATTCTTATAATTGGGTTAGTTCAGTGAACTTATTCTCTAATAAGAACCCACATGTTTGTTTAAGTATCTCCACACTTTAATCTATGATATCGATTACTTTCTTTATAAGAAAAAACAAACATGTGCTAATCTAACTATTTCATCAATACCGCATCTTGATGAAACTATGACTAGGAACATTTTAGAAATAATACAAAATACAATTAGAATCTCATAATTATAATCACATTATAATTTCTAATTGCATAACAATTATTATAGGGATTTTATCATTATGACTAATAATTAAATAATTAACAAATACACAAAAATAAACAATACCTTTTATTAAATAAAAAATTCATACAAATAAATTTATAACTAAAATTGACTATAAGGGCATAAACCAACAGATGTTCCATATAACAACCTACATATGATTAGAGAACGTGTCAAGTTTGTAATAGGACAATACTATTTTTATTATAATTGTAATAGGACATAGTACTACAGAGTACTACTTTTATTATTTTTATAGACATTGAAATGACTACATCCGTAAGAAAAGTCTAATGCAAACGTTATTTTTTCCTGTTCTAAAACCTCTCCCTTAACTTACCTCTGTCCAAAAATTCACAACAATTGTTATCAAAGCTTACTATCCACAAACAGGACACTATGGTTGACAGCATGAGAGGAGCGAAAGTCCAACATTTGAGAAACCTTCTTGAGGCTCAAATGCACAACAAAAAAGAAATTAATGACCTGAAAACTATGCCTTAGCAACTAATGTAGAAGTTGTGAAAGGAGGACTCGAAATGACATCATGAAGCTCCAGAGACAGAAAATTATACTTACAAACCAGATTTAGTAAGCTAGACTTTCCTACTTTTGACGGAAAGGAAGTGCAAAGCTGGATTTACAGGTGTGAATAATTTTTTTGCTATTAACCATACGGCAGCAGAAACTAAAGGTTCGAGTAGTAACCCCACATATGGAAGGGATTGCATAGGAATGGTTCTATTATTAAGTTGAGGCAAAAACGGGGAAGAGACGATTAACTACGAAGAGTTCATGATTGCAATAAGACAAAGGTTTGATAAGGAGATATTTGATGACCTTATAGGTGACCTAAAAATCCTCATGTAGGAATGATCTGTGATGGATTATTGTGCCAATTCGAAAAACATTCGAACAAACTATCTCCTCGAGAGACATATTTGATAGGATTTTTTCTGAAAGGTTTGAAACTTGAGTTGGAGCTAATGGTGAAGATGACAGACCCGCAATCCCCTCAGCAAGAGTATGCACTCATAAGGAAGCAGGAGGCCATAATGGTTGTCAGTATACTTGTTTACTAGGAAAAAGGAACCAAGACATCAGCACAATCGGGTGCTACAAGATTGAATCAAGTAAATAAAAGCACTAACTCTATCCTTTCTTCGATGAGGAAATATTCCGAGTAGGCTTACTTCCCACTTTGGGACATTCAATTAATGTCAATAAAACTAACTTCAACCGGAATATAAGAAGCACCAATAGTAAGGAGCTTGATGAGAGAGATTGAAACGGTTGTCTTTTTGGTGCCATGAGAAATACACTTTAGGACACAAATGCCAAAAGAAGTAGTTCTAACTTTACATGGTGAAGGAAGAAGAGATGGCAAGAAATGAAGAAACAAACGAAGATAAGGAAGCAGAGTTGTCTTTTAACTCGATGGTGTCCATAGAGGCAATGTAGGGGTTAAAAGACTTACGAGAATTCAAGCAAATGCATTTGATTAGTAGTCATTACAAAAGACCTTTGCATATCCTCATTGATAATAAGAGATCTCATAACTTTTTCAATGAAGGGTTGATCAAGAAGGGATATTCCTTCCTTAAATACAATAGTACGAGGGGGACTAAAGCTCAAATGCCACCAAATATGTAGGAAGTTCACGTGAAAGATGTAGGGACTAAGTTTCAATACCGAGGCACTACTCATCAAAATAGTGTTGAAAACAGAGAGATAGCAATAAAATTTGCCGATGTATTATTGCCTTTTATTAACTTGATAATTTAAAATGATTGTGATGTGCCTATATATATAAGCTTATATGAAAATAGAAACACATCAAAATCAGAAACCACTACTCTGCCAGAGTATTATTAGCAACAGAACCCATTAAGCTATTAACCAAAACAAACTCATTATCTTTAACCCATATTCCAAAAGATTTGGTCAATCTTTGAATCACATCTCAACACTCCCTGTTGATTCAAAGTTGCAGATTTCAAGTAAGCCTCTAAGGTAGCATAACTTTTCTTTTGATAAGGCCTTCGTAAGTATGTATGCAAGCTACTCATTGATGTTACAATACTTTAAGGCTATTTCAACCGTTGCAACGGGGTCACGAATGTAATGGTGACAAAGTTCAATGTGTTTTGTTCTATTATGAAATGTTGTATTCTTTGTCATGGGGATAGTTACTTTGTTGCCACAAAATATCTCTGTTGCTCCTTCTTGCTTTTGTTGAAGATCACCCAACACTCTCCTTAACCAAATGGATTGATAAGTTGTTGAAGTTACTGCAACATATTGGGCTTTCGAGGTTGACAACACCACCGTTGATTGCTTCTTTGAACTCCAAGTGATCACTCCTGATCCTAGAGTGAAAACATTTGCTGAAATATTTCATCTATCATCTAACGATCCTGCCCAATCGCTAGCTGTGAACCCACATAATCTGAAATTAGAAGCTTTGGAGTACCAAATTCTATACTCCATAGTTCTAATAATGTAACGCAAGACCCACTTTGTAGCTCCATAGTGAGCCTTCAAGAGTTGCTGCATAAATCTTGAGATAATAGCAACAGGATATGCAATATCGGATCAAGTGTGAGTTAGATAAATTAGTTCTCCAACCAAGTTTTTGAACTTTCCTGCAACTGGTGCTATTTTCGCTCCATCATCATGCTATAATTTCTCATTAATGTTCATGGGTGTAGCTGCAAGCTTGTAATTTAGTATTCCTAATTTGCCAAGGTCATTGGCATATTTCTTTTATGAAATAAATATTCCATCTGCACCTTGATAGACTTCAAGGCTAAGGAAATAGTGCAATAAACCCATATCTGACACCTCAAATTCATTCATCATTTCAAATTTAAATTCAGCCGCAAAAGAGGTAAATGAACTAGTGTCAATGAAATCATCAACATAAAGACAAACAATGATGAGATCACTTTTACCTTCTTTCTTCACATACAAGGTGGGTTCATTCTCACTTCTTATGTATCCTCTTCTCTGAAAGTACCCATCAATCCTACTATACCATACTCGAGGGGCCTGCTTTAATCCATACAATGCCTTTTTCAGTTTTTACACCTTTGCTTCATCACCCTTCTTTATGAAGCCCTCAGGTTGTGCTACACAAACCTCTTCTCCATTGAAGAATGCTAACTTGACATCAAATTAATAAACATGCCACTGTAGTTGTGCCGCTAGCGCTAAAACAGTTCTCACAGTTTCAAGCCAAGCTACTAGAGAAAAAGTTCCTTTGAAATCAACTCCTTATTATTACGCATACCCTTTTGCCGCAAGATGAGCTTTGTGCTTCTATATGCTTCCATCTGTAGTAAATTTTGTCTTGAACACCCACTTTAAGCTACATTTTTGCCTTTCGGTAAGTCAACATCTCCCATATTTTATTCTTCTCGATAGCTTTCATTCCTTCCACCATTGCTTTTTGCTACTTTTCTTTTTCAACTACTTCTTTGTAATGTATAGGGTCTAAAATGGTGAGAGCAAACTGAAAGGATGCATATATGTCAGCTAAAGATCGAAACTTCCTTGATGTTATCTCATATGAAAACTCTTCAAGAGAAGAGTTTCCAGTTGACGAATTTGTAGGAGTTTAAGAAGAGTTTCCAACAAGTGAACTTACAAGAGTTGGCACTTGTCTTTCATCTAGAGAAATTCCAATAGGAATCTCTTTTTGCACCTACTCTTCATTGAAATTCTAGCTTGCATTTTCATCAAATATTACAGCCTTACTTATTAAGGTCTTGCAACTAAAAGGGTTATACAATCTATATGCTTTGGATTGAGTACAATAACTAATAAAAATGAAATTTTTAGACTTTTCATCAAGCTTTTGATGAAATTGAGAATTTACTAAAACATAAGCAACACATCCAAAAACTCATAGATGACTTACAGATGGTTTCCTTCATGCCAAGCTTCATATGAAATTCGATTCATGACAACCCTTATTAGTGAGAGATTCAACAGATAGGTAGATGTTGCCATGGCTTCAGCCCAAAATTAGTTTGAAAGTCCCCTTGTTCGTAACATGCTTTTAGCCATCTCCACAATAGTTCAACTTTTTCATTCAGCAACACCGTTCTGCTCTGGTGTGTAAGGAGTTGTTAACTCTCTATGGATGCCATTTTATTCACAAAACAAATTAAATTCGTTGGATACAAACTCTCCACCTCTATCCGTGCTAACAACTTTGATGTGGCAACCATTTTGGGTCTCTATCACAGCCTTAAATATTTGGAACTTTCGAAAAGTTTTTGACTTGTTTTCTAGAAAGTAAACCCAGATTATGTGACTATAATCATCTGTAAATATAAAGAAATAACGACTCCTACCTAAAGACACAGTTTGTATTGCCCTACACATGTTGTCTTGCATTAATTCTAGGTATTGTGAAGCTCTCCTAGCTTTTCCAACAAGAAATGATTTCCTAGTTTGTTTTCCATAAATGCATCCTTCACATAAATTGATGGAGTCAATTTTTGGTAATCCCAAGACCATTCCTTTATCATTAAGTAACTAGAGGCCTTTTATGTTAAGTGCCATAGCTCCGAGTCATCCTTTTCACTTGCAGCAAGAGCAAAATTTTCCATGTTAACATTCAATGGAAACATCTTGTTTGAAGTTATGCTGATATGAACTTGTTTGCCTGATTTCTTATTTTTAATGACACATACGTTGTCCTCAAATAGAAGAGAATATCCACCAGCCATCAATTATCCAATACTTAATAAATTGTATCCTAGATTAGGTACAAATTGGACATTGTCCAACATTTTGCTTTACCATCTTTAGTATCGACTTTCACTATGTCTTTTCCTTCAACTTGCATCTCCTTTATGTTGCCAATGTTGGATCGGAAAAAGAAAGCATGCTTAGTTTGGAGAAACAATAGATTTCAAAACTTTTTAAGAAATCATTTTTCAGCGGAAGCAATATATCCAAATCAACATGCTAATCCATACATGATATGGGTATAAGGATAATAAAACCAAGAACAA
>JANKYE010574020.1:0-11425 GCA_032467995.1 Erythroxylum dillonii | reverse complement strand
TTCACTGTTTACGCGCTCGGTCACAACACTGTAATAAAATGGGAAAGTGTCACATGTGCATTGCATACATACTGGACCGAATAACTGAATACCTGAAATGCCTTTTTGCTGTATGTGACTGTATTGTTGTAACTGTATTATTACTGTATTTCTGACTGTGCTAATGTACTTGTATGATGCATGAATTGAGTGAACCATCGATGATGGTTCCTCACTGAGTTTGCAAAACTTACCCAAAATTTGCATCTATTTTTCAGGCTTTGAAGAGTACCCCGTTCGACACGGGAGTATGTCTACTGTACGCAAATGAAAGATAGAGGTTGGGATCAGTTCGCGTCTGTATTAGTGTTTCATTTAAGTTGCATTCTGAAATCTCTGTGTTTATAGTGAGCCCCATTTGGTTATGACTTTTGTACATTTTATGGTTATTGTAATTTATTGTAGAATGTGTGTAATAACTGAAACTGTGTGTAATAACTAAAACTGTTTCCTTTTAACGTGGGCTCAAATTATCTACTGTTTATTCCGCGCAAATAAATGTTTTTTTAACAAAAAAATGTATACTAATTTTTGACTGACTGATGTAGTACGCCACTTGGATATCACCAACGATATCGGGTTCGGGTCACACGGGAGTGGGGTGTTACACTGACTCTATTGAAGAAGAAGAAGACAAAAAAAAAGAAGAAAAAGAAGAAATGAAAGAAGAAAAAGAAAAACGAAGAAGACAACGTCAAAGAAAAAGAAGAAGAAGAAGAAGAATCTTTTAGTGAGAGGGAGCCAGCAAGAAAAGTAAGGTTTCATTCTCCCTCACTCTCACTAGCCATTCCCACTTTGCCTACTCTATCTACTCTCTCTTTTAAATTTTTTGTATCTCCTTCCACTACTCCTCAACCTGGTTCCAAAGATAAGAAAGCGTTTGAAGTGCACTAGATTGTAAATGATAATGGTTCAAATGAAGAACAGGCTTAGTTAATAAGAAAACCATGGACCAGAGCAAGTGTTGCAAAATAAGCTAAAAAATTAATGAACAAGAAGAAACCCCTGACATTGAAAGGAAAGAAGAAGAAGAATCTTGAAAGAGAAAAAGAGAAGAAATAAGAAAAGGCAAAGTGCCTATGGTCGAAGAAAAGATTGAGGAACCCATTGTTAGGGATGAGCCACTTTATGAAGGAGCTCTATTTGAAGAAATCCCGAAAGAAAAAAGGTCAAAACCAAAGAAATAAAAGAAAGGAGAGTCTTCAGCACCAATTAAGTTGTTTCAGTTAATGGAAAGTTGAAGCTAGATACAAAATGCGTTATAAGAAGCACAAAGTGGTTGCAGGACACATTTTGCCTCCTCTCCTCTTTGATGAAATTGGTATTCCCATCTCTTCTCTCTCTTTTTTTGTTGGTTGGGAAAATTATTTAAATTTAAATGAGAAAGTGTGTGATAACTTAGTTAGATGTTTTTGCACACATAAGAAAAAGAAGAAATTGATGGAAAGTTGGCAATAATCTCATGGGTATGTGAGTGTAAAGTCTTGATTATGGAATAAATCTTGGCAAATATTCTGAATATAATTCTCGTCGATAGAATTGACCTTCCCTGTCATAAGTGAGATATTACTAATCTTGATCAGGGAGAAATTTTGGACTTATCTGCTTAAAAACTGAAAATGCCCATAAAGGGAGACTATGGTGCAGACATCTGGACTTACTACCAAGATGCCTTGCATTAACATCTGCTACTTTAACGTTTCCAAGGAGTAGCTCAGTTGAAAGATGCAGTCTTCTGATATATATATATATATATATACAATCTTCTGTAGGGAAATATGATGAATCTGCCAGCAATGGTTCTGAAATTTATAGTCGACAAGGGAACTCATAAGAATACAACTGGTGGTATGCCATATGGGATGCTTTTCACTAAGATTTTTGCCTATTATGGACTGTCTTTTGACAATATGGATTGTTATGAACCTAGAAAGTTCCATTCCTCCATCTCCTACCAATTCAGATACAAGTTGAAAGACAATGTGTGGGTAGAGAAGAAAACTGAAAGAGTAGCAGACCTTTTGGGTCCTGCTATACAAAAATCAGCTCCTACTGAACTTTAGAGCACCAATGATCTGATCCTTCAACAACTAAAGGAAATTATTTCCATTTAAGATCAAATGCGTGGCCAAATAGACAACATGCAAAATCAAATTCTTCATATGTAGATTTTGCTTTGAAAATTTTCTAATTCTTTTTAATAACTTTATCACTAGTTTTGCTTTGTATGTCTTTACATATTTGTGATATTTTTAATGCTTTAGTTAATTTCCGCTGTACTTTTTGATAATGAAAAAAGGGGAGAATCAATGATATATTTACTCTCGATGATATTGATGATATATTTTCTTATTCTATGTTATTTGTTGACATATGAGAGAATTGAATTTTGTAAAGTTCCCATCGTAAGAAAGGCTCCTGTCATAAGAAATGCTCCTGTCATAAGAAAGTCTCCTTCTAATCATAAATTTGAGTATGAATATAAAAAGATTACAGGTATTTTTAGCAATCCTTTATTATTTTGAATTTTGAAAATATATCTATTATTGCTTGTCATAATCAAAAAAAGGGAGATTATTAGCTCAAGGTTTATTATTAATGAATTTGATGATAACTATATAATATTTCAAAATTCAAATCATAATTATTTCCTTTTATTAGTAATGACAAAATTCTTAAAAGGAAATAAAATCATAGAAAAATGCTTTCTTTTTTGAAGGAATTTTTAATGAATTTTCATTATTAGAAATGATTCCACAACATCTGAAAGGATCTTACTATTTCAAACAATTAGCTTCATAATTCTATTTACAAAGTTTTTCTCTTATCGTTTGAACATTGAAAGATTCCAGTAGAGACGATATCGAAGATTCATTAAATACAAAGTCAACTCAAAATTAAAATGAAATAACGACTATTTTATATGACTAAAGGAAAAGTCACTGCATTTATGAACTACACACAAATTTGTGAAGTACTTCAAGAGCATCAATATTCTTGAAAGTCATATCAAACACCTTGTGCCTTAGAAAATGAAATCACTCTATTGAGAGAGACTGTTAAACCCTTTGTATATTTTTTATTGAGAGCCTGTAGAGGCTTATTAAACTCTACGAGTGTAGAAGGTTGGAGAACTTTGAAAAATATGTACTTGTGAGCTTGTAGAGGCTCATGAAAATTTACTACTTGAAGTTTATAGTGAAATACTCAAGTTGAGTACTTGGGGACTAAACGTAGGCTTCATTATAAGCTGAATCAGGATAAATCGACTGTGTCACTCTCTCTCTCTTAACTTTTAAATTTTGGCATTATAATGTTTATGTTTTTAACTTGCAAGAGGCTCCTTTAGTTTTTAATAGGCTTCTTCTATTTTAATATCACAAGAGGTTCTTTTCGTTTTTAAACAATTAACATGCTCCTTTCATTTTGAGCGTTAACAGGCTCCTTTCGTTTTTTAAACAATTAACGGGCTCCTTTCGTTTTCAACGTTAATAGGATGATAGAACCTTTCTATAGACTTATTTTGTTTAATAGGATTTTATTGAATTGAAAGTACCTTGAATTTGTTTTTTGTCACTCACAATTCACCCTCTTCTTATGTGTATTTGCTTTATCATACATTAATAAATAATTAAGTAAATTTCGGAATCTCACAAAAAAAGCATAATTGATAACCATTTTTATACTCAACTTAATTCTATCTCATTAACATTTAAGTTTATAATTTTTAAGGGAATTATAAAAAACTCCAAATTTTACTCAACTTTGCCATTAAAACCCACTTTAAAAATGAAAATTAAATACTTAAAATTTTAATTTTTTGTCATATTTAGCTCAACGTTAATATCTCAATTAACGTTACTGATGTGGCAAGCCATGTCAGACATAAATTTAAACACTTTTGATAACAATTGGATTAAAAGATAAAAACCCTAAATTAATTTGAGATTTGGGAGGCGCTTGTTTCGTAAGTATGAGAAATAAAGAATGGGAATGGAATGAAAGTTAAAGCTTGGTAGGGAAGTATGATTGGAGAGGTATTAATTTGATTACCCATTTTCAGATATTACTCCGTTCCCCTCCTAATTGAGAGGAATAGGAATCGTTACTTTGTGTATTTTGCGCGCGTTTTTTGGGCGCGAGTTCCTCCCAGATTAGCAGCAACAGAGTAGTGCTCATCTTGCTCTTTTCTTCTTACAAGCCACGTTTTTTCAATCTTGCTCTCATCTCTCCACAAACCAATCCAAGTCGGCCATGGAAACAGCCTGCCACGGTAATTTTCTTCCTTTCTTTCTTCTTCTTCTTTTCTTTTTGGTTCATATAATGGAAACAGTCGGCCATAGTATAAAATCTAATGCCTCCATGTATGTTTGCCAACACAAACGTTGCCCTGTCAACTTCTCTGTAGAACCCAGACAATTTAAATCTACATTCAAAGGAAGAATCTTGCAAATTAATGTTTTCCATAGACGTTCTAGATGAGAGCCTTGGTTATTTCACTTTTTCATTGGCACTATAGATGAGAGTCTTAGGTATTTCACTTGCAATGTAGTTAGGGATTCAAATCCCACTAAACACCAAATTCCTCTGTAAAAAAATCTGCACTTAAAACATGATTGTAGTTAGACTCTCAAAGGAGCCAGGCATTGCCGCCATTGTTAAAAAGCTCTTCTTCTTTCTCCTTGACTAAATAAATTACTTTCTTTTCCTTTATCCTTCATCTGATCCTTAGCCAATTAGGTGTTCCACCATTCTTTTTCTCATCTCTCTTCTCTATCCGTCGGCGATATTCATCAAACAATCAGGTGAACATCTTTTCCCCTTTGGTTTACTTCTTTTGTGACGCTCTCCTCTATGTTTTCTTATCTGTTTTGAGTTTTTACTGTCGATCCTGTTATAGTCCTAGCAATCTAGTTTCTGTGTTCTCTTGGTTAAGGAAAACTTATGTTTACTACATGAATTAGCGTTAACACGTAATTTGGTTGCTACTGGTTCAAAAAGTTAAAGTCTTTACAAATCATTCCTAAATTTCAAATTCACTATGCTTACGCTACTTATCATAATTCTGTCTTCCATGTTTGTGTCCCTTCTTCCATTGTCTCAACTACCCATCTAGCCAATCCTATCTCTTTACAATGATTCTGTTTCTTCACTTTATTGCAAGTGGGTTTGAACAAGAAATTCCATTCTTTTTGTCCAAGTTTTCAGCTTGAGAATCATTGCATAGAAAATGTCTTTTGTGTAATTGATAGATCCGTTGCTGCTTTCCACGTTAGCAAAGTAGCTGAAGTTGTAGTCATATTGGGCATTTGCGTCATAGTCTTATCCACCATGCATTAAAAGCTTGCTTGATCATTTGTAATTTGTTCCTATCATGTCCTACGTCTGAATTGTCATTCCCATCTGATCAACTCCACAAAATCTTCTAGGAAAGCTCTCCTAGTGAATCTATGTATACGTAAATTGCTATAATCTTGTTTGAACAAGAAAAACTCTGTTCTTGTCTTTCATCATATGGAAACCGTATCATGATCTGCATATTCATGCAGTATTGAAATTATATTTTGATATGAAAACAGAAAAGTAAAAGAGGAACATAACAAAATGAGAGAAAGATTGCACATTAGTACCTGTGTTATTTGATTATCTTTAGACCAATTACCAAAATCTTTATTTTGGCCTTCTCTAGCCGTGGAAACTTATTATCTAAACACTCCCACTAGTTTCTTCTTTATTTAGTATGAAAGAACATGAGTGCAAAGATAACCCTTCAAACTTTTCTGATTTATTGTTATAAAATTTGATGAATTTTTTATTTCCAGATTTGTAGTTGTCCCATTTTACTACAACTGTGGTGCAACTTTCAATCAACAAATCTCAAATTTGGCCTTCATTGAGGTATTTATATCAATCAATCCTTTATGTTTTATCCCTTTGTTTAAGTTAGGTTGACCATTTTCTTTTCTATCATAAACGTCCTTTTGTTTTTTATATTTGTGATTGGAAATGCGAAACATTGGGAATTTGGATAATGTTGTTTTACTGCTATTGGTGTTATTTCACTCTTATTTATTGTGAAATTTTTTCATTTCATAGATGCAACCTATCCATTCTTTGTTTTTGCCTTATTGAATATAGTTAAGGTAACAAAAACTAAGTACGCTCATTCATAAATTTCAATAAAGGTTCTTATTCCCTTAGTTGAAATCTCATGTCAAGTTCATCTTGACCCTTATCTAGAACTTCTTCATCTTCATGAAGTGGTTAAGATTCATCTCCAATATTATCAACATTCACAATATTTACTAAACTATAAAATATGGTGTTCTACCATTGAGTGTTTTGGTGGGTAGTATATATAGCCAATAAACTAAAATATTCATCTCTTTTCATCAAAAACTTCTTAGTTATTACCTTGTCACTCTCACGATGACATTATGCAAATTCTCATCAATTTAAGCTTCTTTAATATCAATTATAACTCATTCACCACCAGCAACGTTTATTCATATCCTTTATTAATCAGTTGACCATAACTTGATATATTTTTATCAAGGTTGGGAACTAGAAGTATATAAGCTATTTGGTTTAAAGTATGCATAGAAACTGATCTTCTTCTTGATCAGCTTTCTCTATTACCTTTGCTTATTGGTTTATCTCTTTTCCATTGCCATTACTTGGCTTTTCAACATGCCCTATCTATATGTTGGACAATTATTTTCTAAATTTTTTAATGTATATCAACATGGCTTGCCCCCCCTACTCGCAAACGACGACACAAACTAAAGCAACTTTTGATACTTCAACAAACAACAAATAATATGATGGTTTTATTATTTGTTATCCGTTATGTTATCTATTGTTTGTACCTTCAATGTAAGGTCCATGAAATTAAAACAAAGGAAGAAAAAAGGATTGATAGAATTAGATGGATGTTTAGATTGACCATGGATTGTGATAATGCCTGCATTAGTGAACTCCACATGGATAGAGCAACCTTTAGGATACTGTGTGATGTGGTAAGAGATGTTGGGGGTTTAAAAGACACTAGGAACACATCTGTAGAAGAGGTTGTAGCAATGTTCATATACACCTTAGCTCACCATAAAAAGAGTAGGACAATAAGTCTACTTTTTCTCCGTAGTAAAGAAACCGTGAGTCGGCAATTCCATCTAGTTCTTCTTGCAATTATAAGATTGCATCATATTTTGCTAAAAAAGCTGGAACCTATTACTTAAGATTGTCAAGATGAGAGAAGGAAATGTTTTCAGGTAATTGAACATTATAATTAACATATAATATTAATATAATAACTATTATTCCCGAAATCACCTTTTAGTTTTAATTTGTAGGGTTGCCTAAGAGCCTTAGATGGGACACTTATTAAAGTTACACCTCCTAATGAAGATAAGCCCCGATATCGCACAAGAAAAGGATGTATTTCAACAAATGTTTTAGGTGTTTATTGCCCAAACATGCAATTCATATATGTATTGCCTGGTTGGGAGGGCTCTGCACACGATGGTCGTGTGCTTCGAGATGCGATCTCAAGGCCTCATGGTCTACAAGTCCCTTGAGGTAAATTTCTATTACAATATCCAATTTTGTATCTCTTTAAGTTATGCTGCTAAATCATAACTTATTGTTTCATTATGAAGGATGTTATTACTTGGTTGACTTTGGATATTGCAATGCAAATGGATTTCTTGCTCCGTATCGAGGACAACGCTATCATCTCAAAGAATTCGATGGCCATCGACCAGAGACAGCAGAGGAATACTTTAATATGAAACATTCCAAAGCAAGGAATGTTATTGAGAGATGCTTTGGATTGTTGAAAGGAAGATGGAAGATCCTTGCATCTCCTTCATTTTTCTCAGTTGAAACCCAAGTTCACATTATAATGGCTTGTTCCCTTCTGCATAACTTGATTCGCAAGTTCATGAGCTTTGATCCACAAGAGTCAATCACTGAAGATGAAGAGAACAGTGAGGAAGATGAGAGTGAAGAAGATGATGAAATGGAATACATTACACAAATTAGTCCAACTGATGAGTGGCTGATATTCAGGAATAATATGGCAACCAACATGTATAATATATGGATGAATAGATCCAATGATAATGATGTATATTTGTAATTTAAGATACGTTTGTTTCATATGCTTATTAGATTGTTGAAATGTTTTGATTTCAATTAATGTACCTGAACGTTGAACATCTTAAATTACAACTTTCAGTTATTGTTTACTATTAGTAATATATAACTTTCAGTTATTGGATTACTTTTGAAATGCATTCCTGTGACCATCTCTGTTTAGTTGGCCATGTGTTCATGACTTATTAGATTACAAGCGCCCCCTTAAATTTTTCAGTAAAGTTATTTTTTTGTTTCTTTGATAAGTCTTACTTTGTCCTTTTTTTATTAGGAATGGATATGGCTGCCCGTGGGAGGGGAAAGAATAAGCAGTATTGGAAGGATGATGAGGTTGAAGCTTTGGCCGATGTTTTGCAAGAACTAGCTTGTGATCCTTTATGGAAGGTAGATGGGGGATTTAAGAAGAATTACATGGTTGAAGTGCGTAAAATGTTGCTGAGCAAGATTCCCAATTTTGATAAGGATGTCGATCCCCACATTGATTCTAAGATTAAATGGTTAAGAAACAAATACAATCCAATTTCTGAAATGTGTATGCAAAGTGGTTGTTAGTGGGATGATGTTGAGCATAAGATCAATTGTGAGAAACAATGGTTTGATGAATGGTGCTTGGTAAGGACATCTAACTCAAAAGTTAATTGGACTCTTATTTTAGTCGTTTCTTTTCTCATAATATAACTTTTTTTTGTTATTACATTTGTAATCTTCTTATTCTTGTAATTCTTTTTATTTTACAGAATCACAAGATTGCAATTGGAATGTGGAACTTTAAATTCCTATATTTGCGAAAACTTGACATGGTGTGGGGTAAAGATAGAGCAACGAGACTCAAAGCTGAGGATATAGCTGAAGCATGTGCTAAGGCTAATAACCTGATGCGGTTCCGCCAGTTCACGGATCTCAAGTAGTACAGTATAATATCGTCCCACAGGGAGTAATTGTGTAAGTACTAGGTTTGGATCACTCAATTAATTGAACTAGCGATTGTGTAAAAATGGGGAAATAAAATAAGAAAATTAACTAGCAAAAAAAATAACAAAATCAAGCTAAAGAAAATTGCGAATATTTCTAGACGTTAATTCGAATGGAATGTGGTAAGCTTCAAGGATGGTTCCACTTTTAGCGCTTTCTATGGACTTTACCTGGATCAATTTATGTGGCGAATTTTGGTTGATAAAGGGTTGAGCCTAGAGTTTCTTATATCCTTTTGCAAGGTATCAAAGGAGTATTACACAATAATCCTAGTCTACTATCGTAGCCTAGCAATCAAGCATAACCCATTAAAATCTTTGCTCTCCTGGTTTTTTCTCATAAATTCAGTCTATGTCTAAATCTGAAATTTATAAGTTCGCTATTTTAGAGTTCCGTTATTAATTTTCACCTATCGATTCTTCAATTAACAACTAAGGCTTAGTAGTGGTTGGCCAAACACAATACCAGCAGAATTAATATTAAAACAGAAAAATCAAACTTATAAATCCATACTCATAAATCAATCGAAATTTAATCCACGAAAATTAGCTAAAAGCTTCAGCCCAACCTTGAAGCTTTGAGGAAACTACTCAATCATGATAGGATGAAAACCACAAACATTCAAGTCAACAAACATCATATTAGATACTAAATAAGAAATAAATGATAAACGGGTTTTCGGGTCTCCCTTTTCGCGTTTATTATTTTACGCCTCTTCCTGATGTTGCATCCTTGCTTGGTTTGCTTTGCTCTCCTTCAGCTAACATTTTTCACAGCTCTAATTTTTGTTGGACCCTCTTGCGTCATTTCCTCTTACTCACCAGTTCAAGTTGTCTCTCTTTTGTGTATGCTTGCTACCAACGTCCCTTGCTCTCCTAGTGGAAAAGAGTTCTTTTCGTGTCATATCCAATGAAAAATAGCGTCAGTGGAGAGTCTAAAAATTGGAGATACTCTTGCTTATTTTCTGTTGGAGTAACGTTGAGAGCTCAATATGTGTTTCCAACAGCTGCCCCCTTCTTCGTGAATGCCTCGAGCTCCTCTTGGTGATCTCGTTTTTTCAGCTGAATGTGCTGTCACGTTGGGGGTGAATGTAGAGTGATGAATCAGTCTTCATGGTGCCCAGTGGGTGGAGAGTTTAAGTTAGCACACCCCTTGTAGTTCACGCACACCAGCTCCCTTAATAACACACTTCACGCACACACCAGTTCACTTACTCCTTTATTTTCTGTTGACGCACAACACCTTCAGTTCACTCACCATTCATGTAACGCACCTCTCCCGTTCACTTCTTGGTGGCTCCTCCTTTTTTATTTAATTCCCTGGTGTAGCGTTGATATTGTATCTCTCTATGCCCTTTTTCGGTCCACGCTTCTTCTCTTTTTCATCTCTCTATTACTCCAGTCCAAGCTTATTCTCTCCACACTCCAGTCCACGCTTATTCTCTCCACATTCCAGTCCAAGCTTATTCTCTCCACACTCCAGTCCACGCGTATTCTCTCCACACTCCAGTCCACGCTTATTCTCTCCTCTAGCCCCCAGTCACGTGATTTTTTTGTTAAAACAACCAGCTGCCAAGTTATTTTCGTTGGTGTCCCTTGGTTTGTAACGAAGTGAGTGGAGTAGTAAAATAATGAGTGAGTGCTTAGGCTTTTTTTTTTAAGTGGAGAGTTAGTGAGTCAATGCATGTGATGTGGTCCCTCCTTGTTACTCCAACATTTTTTTCTTGTCTTCCCCCAAAACTCCACCCACTCTTTAAACCTTTGTAGCCAACAGATGCCTCTTGTTTTTTTTCCTGGTGAGTTACGCATCTTTCTTTTGTTTAGTGTCATGTCTCCACCATTTTTGTTGCTTCCCTTTTGTAGGTCCTCTTAGAGCTGTCTTAATGTAACATGATTTATGCTTTCCTTGTGTCAAATCTTTTTGGCTGTGCATGATCCTCCACTGATGCTTACAAATTTTGTTCCATCACACCTTGCGTTTTTGCCTTGGAATTTCCCTCCTTTAATTGTTGTTATAGACTTTGCAACTAAAATTAAGAACATTTCCTACAAATTAAATAGGACAATTATAAGTGCAAATTCAGGCGAACCAATCAATTTAGCAAGAAATATATATATAACCCAATAATTAATCCAAATATTAGGGGAAAATGTCATTAATTCTAATGATAAAAATGCCTACAACAAATGCCCCCAAACTCAAACTTTTGCTTGTCCCTAAGCAAAATTAAGAAAAATTGTTCAAAATAGATTAAGGA
>JANKYE010573918.1:0-11426 GCA_032467995.1 Erythroxylum dillonii | reverse complement strand
GAAAGACGTTCAGATATTGACCGGGCGGATAGTTTCTTTAAGCAGATTCGTCTCTAGGATGGGAGACAAGTGCCTCCCGTTTTTTCAAAATTTTGAGGAAAGCGGATGTCACCCAGTTCTAATGGCCGGATGAATGTGAAATAGCATTTCAACACTTGAAGCAGTACTTGACCAGCCCACCCATTCTGCAAAGCCCCGTTGAAGGGGAGAGTCTGATCATTTATTTAGCAGTCACAGAAGGAGAGATTAGCGCAGTCCTCGTCCGATCGGATGGTCGAGAACAATTTCCGATATATTACGTCAGTAAAGTGCTGAACGGGCCAGAAACACGGTATACATCCATTGAGAAGTTGGCTCTTTCATTGGTAACCGCGGCGCGAAAGCTCAGGCCCTACTTCTAGAGTCTCACGATCGAGGTATGGACCGATCAACCTCTCAAGCAATGCTTGCAGAAACCTGAAACTTCAGGACGATTGATAAAGTGGGCGGTAGAGCTAAGAGAGTTCGACATACACTACAAGCCGCGGACGACGATCAAAGCCCAAATATTGGTGGATTTTGTAGCAGAGATGAGTCAGCCGACCTCGAATGAACTACACCCTACTTGGAGCTTATTTGTTGACGGATCCTCTAATGCTGAGGGATGCGGGGCAGGAGTGGTCATGATCAGCCCACACCAGGAAGAGAATGTGGATTACGCCCTTATATTAGAGTTTAAGGAATCTAACAATGAAGCAGAATACGAGGCGCTAATAGCTGGTCTTCAGTTGACTAGAGAGATAGGGGTGAAACATTTGAAGGTGTATCGTGATAGCTAAGTAGTGGTCGGACAAGTTACGGGGCAATATGAGGCCAAAGGGAACAACATGATCAGGTATCTAGAATTGGTGAAGCAGGAGTTGGGCAATTTCGAGCAATGCTCGGTCAGCAGGGTAGAACGGCTGCAAAATGCTCGGGCAGACGAGCTCTGCAAGATGGCCTCCGATCCAAATGCGAGGAATAACATTTTAGTCGAGCAGCTAGACCAGCCAAACATTCAGAAAGCCAATGAAGTCCTTGAAGCAAATGCCGAGCGATCGAGTTGAATGGAACCGATCAGGCAGTACCTCTTCAAGGGAACACAACCGAAAGAAACCTTGGAGGCCAAGAGACTAAGGGTAAAGGCGGCCGAATACGCGATCGTTAATGACACCCTGTACAAGCGATCTTATGACTGGCCACTACTACGTTGCTTGAGTGAGGAAGAGGTAGAGCAGGCAATGGCTGAAGTCCACGAAGGAATGTGCGGAAACCACTTAGGAGGCAGCCGCCCGAACGAGTGTTGTAGACGACTCGGGAACAGCAAGCTGAGCGATGTCCTGTTCGGGCATCGCCGGTCGAGCAACCTCAGTGCTGACCTCCCCTTTCTTGGCCTTCGGTTTCTTGGCTTTTGACTGGCCTCTAGAGGAGTTGGAGGATCTTAAAAAATCACCGAGCCTTGCCATGTCTACACAACAAGAAAAGCAGGTTAGAAATTGAAACCTATACTTATAAATAAAGTAAGTAGTTCAACCACGAAGAGTCAACCAGAAGGGGCAATTTCTTCTCCTAGCCCGCTAATTCGGGGCGGGGGGTCGACTAGGAATGAATCGGCTGAGGCCCCCCAGCGATATCCTCGAATGAGGGAATCGAAGTCATACCACCCAAGCGCCTTGATGCGATCGACCACCTCCCACTCCTCCTTAGTAAGACACAAGCTCACGATGTCGTTCCACCGCTTGGCAAGGGGATACCTCCACGGACTAGACTCAAAGGGTGATCCTGGGGGTCTCACGAAGAAATACTTCGTCTGCCAAGCTTGGACTTTAGAAGCGGTTCCAGCAGGACGATAACGGGCATCTCTATACTGGCGGTGAGGGACCCCGGTCCCGGCGCTCGAGCTTTGATTCATCCGCAGGAAGTGGCGCATAATGTCAATCGATGGGGGACATCCAAACTGGTGACACAGTAGGGCCAGACCGTTAATAAACCTCCAGTCGTTCGGAAGAATCTGGCTCGGCCTCAGTTGGTAGGCTCAGCACAGCTTGTTAAGGATTGAAGCATACGGGAGCTTCGCACCACTGACCGAGAAAAAGCTGTTCGAAACAGCAAAGTATCCTCCCAGACTGCTATGAATCCGTTCGTTCTCGGCAGCCAATCTGGGTCCCCACGCCGCAGGGATGTTATTCCTGATGATCGATCGGTTCAACTCCCCTGCGGTTATCGTCGATGGGTCACTCGGCGGTTTCTTAACAATCTGCCCATCCTTTCGAGCACTTGCCCTAACTTCCTCAGTTCCCCAGCCTCAGGCACCTTATTCCCACCGGCCTCCGGCACCTCCACTACTTCCACCACCACTTCAAGTGGCCCGATTGTCTGCGAGGCCCTCTCGGCGGTTTCATCCCTAGGACTAACCCCGCGTCTACGACTGGTTGACGACATTCTTATAAAAAGAAATTTAGAGGAGGAAGCGAAGAAAAAGAACGTACCTAGTTTGGTGATTGAGGTTAGGGATTTCAACGGCGATTGAAAGCAAACACTAGAGACTGTAAACAAGAAGATGAAAATGAAAACTGAAAGCAAGTCGGAGAACAGAATAAGCGTGAAGAAAGTCTGTAGTCTGTCGATCCTGAGTATTTATAGAAGATCGGCCGAACGGAAGTTCCAATCAATGCTTGATGCGTGGCAAACATCCGAGCCAGCACAGACACGTGGCGAAATCTGAGCTGAGGTGAATTAGGGTTGTTAGAAATCCGGAGCGGCGCAATAGCTGAAAGGACGCGCCTAACGGCTGTACGGCATTTAAAATGGCGCACCTGACAGCTGCACAGTAGTCGAAAGGACGTACGAGACAGTCTGTCAGAGAACGCAAACCGTCAGTAATGATTACACTTAGTGCTTCATTTAAGCTTTACCGCCCAGTCGATCGGCCCTGCCACTACGCCCGCCTGATCGACCTCATCACTACATTCGGTCGACCTGCCAAATCATTATAGCCGATCGATCTGTTCAGTCATTACCCTCGATCGGTCTGTCGAGTCATTACATCTGCTCGGTCGATCGCATCATGCCATAATCGATTGATCAGGCCTAGCACGAGCTGCCTTAGAGACATACTGCCTAATACTTATGTACTCCTTCGACCCTTCCTTTAGATCAGACTCGAGGAGTAGGGGCCTTATGGTTAAGTCGGCTAGGCTAGGCCCCGACCCAGGTCCACACGTCCACGGTCCATTTGCAGGTGTTAGTCTCCCATACAAACGTAAAGATCTACGTAAAGACTTAAACCTAGGGTCTATTCCATATATAAGGTACTATTCTGCCATGATACAGGTACGGCTTTAGAACCTTGATATTCTTTGCTTTCAGCCACCAAAACCCTTACCAAAAGACTAACTTGAGCGTCGGAGGGGCTTGTCGGTTATCAACCCCTGGCGTGCCTTTATTGTTTTGTAGGTACTTCAGACTTAATATCGACCAACCTCATGGATCCAAGCCGTAACGTTCAACCTCACCAGAATCAGGTTGAACCAATTATCGTATTATGTTTATTGATTTTATTCTAATATGATAAGTCCTTGATTAATTTTATACACTTGCCATCATAATAGAGATTATGATAATGAGAGTCAAGTCTTTAGGGTTTAATCTAAAAGTGTTTTTATCATAGGATCATCAAATAAGGACTTTAATGATCCGATTAGATCAATATGTATGTAATAGTATCTATTGAATGGATATTAGTATATCTCATTTACTAAGTTACATATATAGATGGTGCATATGGAGATATGATCATTGAACTAACCAAACTGAGAATTCCCAATGGTTAATATTACCTATGAACTGTCAAGTGGGATATTCTCATAAGGATTTAAATGTATATTTTTCCTTTGACCTGAGATCATCATAGTAATCAATAGGTCACTTATTATGTTTTGATGTCGGATACCTAGTATGTAAAAATGCTAGTTGAATGATCATTGGATATAATTAAGTACCTATCTTATTAGTGGTGAGTCAAGATGGAATCCATCGACTCTAGGTAATGAGTTTGAGCTCTATGTTGTCATTGATCTTAGTGGTTATTTGAAGACCTTGGCCAAGACAATTAAACGAGTGAGGAGAAGGAGTTTTTCTAAGTCATTCACCAATTATTAATGGTCGACATGTAACATAGTTAGTTATCTAATAAGGTTTGACAATTAAATCATACCTTAGAATAATTCGGAGTTGTAATGATGGAAGGTAATAATACATTATCTTTAATCAGGTTTCGTCTTTGTAAGGTTATTACTTCACACTATCCGATCGCTGAGAAGTGTTGTTAGACGCCAACTTTCATGAATAATTAATTGGATTTAAGTGTTGTTAGATGCCAACTTTGATGAATAATTAATTGGATTAATTACTGTCAACTTAGTGATGAACCTATATGGTCACATATTTACCAATGTAATATTTCCTATTTATGATTATTTAATTTATTATGAGATAATTTATAAAATAATTTATATGACATATTATTATATTTTTTTGCTAGCACAAAAAATATAATTAATATTAGAAATTCTTTTGTAAAAAATAAATGAATAAAATAAATTTGTTTTATTTTTATTTCATTTTATAAATAATAATAATTATTTATTTAAAAAACAAAAAGCAAAATAAAGCATAATAAAAGGCATCAGAAGGTTTTTTTTTTTGTTTTGGTTGTGTATTTAAACAAAAAGGAAGCGCATGTTGGTTGCTTTCAAGTTTTAAATAAACAATGACGTTAAAACATAAGCAATGTCGTGGGTCCGAAGATGATATGCTTACGTGAAAGATAACTAATGAAAAGAAGAGTTAGACAGGCATACTTATTCACGTTGTTTTTGTTTTTTTACATGAACAAACAGTGAAGATAAAAATGTTTTCTTTTCGTTTTTATACGTTGATAAGAAAATGAAGTGAAGAGTGAAATATACGTACTCTGTCATATTCGTTTCTTTTGTACATGAAAAATAAACAAGAGAAAAGATTAGAAAATAATTGTTTTCTCCGATTCTTGAAGAAAGGGTTCTTCAAATTTAACCATAGTTATATCAAGTGTTGAAAGCAGGACATATTTTTCGGTGTGGAGTGTATAGAGACTTTATATTTTCAAAGTTTCGTATCAATTAATCATCACATTCCAGGTATTTATTTTTGCTTGTTCTTATTATTAGTATGTTTGTTAAACGCAATAGATGAATGTAGTATTACAATTTTTTATTTCCGCTGCATATGCGATACTTCAAGTATGACAACCAACTAGCTAAAATAATACTTTTGAGTGGACCATCGACTAACCAAAGTCAGATTGTACAGTGCTGAAGTAATTGGTAGACTATTGTGGAATAACATAGGAACCTTGTGACTATCAATAAGTTCCAGGTATGATGGCTAAGACACAAAGCCTTTTTCTCCACGGGTACAACACTTCGCTTTCCTCTTACAAACCTTACACTTTCACAACTCTTTTCCCCTTTTAAAAAATAGTCGTAACATTATCTACATTCTTTCCTCGTTAAACTCTAATCTCAAAGTGAAATTATTGTATGCAGTCATAGACTGTCTTAGACTTTCTGATACACAAGATCCTCAAACGAGACGAGTGTAGAGCATATTTGTCTCTGAATAATGACATATAATAACATTACTCAAGACTTAAGCTTTCAGGAGAGGGAGAACTTAGAGAAAATGGAAAGCACCCAAACTAATATCCATTGAGATCAAACGTTGAACTTCTCCCTAATCAATGCCTCAACACCTTAATGCTTGCTTACAATGGAAGAGGAGCTTTGCTTTTATAGGTGAAGCAAGGTAGAAAAGTAAAATACTTAAAAGATACATTGATTACAACTTTAAAAAAAAGAAAACAACTTTAAGTACAATCATCACACTTTTCACAAAGCTACTATAAAAAAGCAAATAACTTGCTAAAAAGCAAACAGTATGATGATAAGAAGGAATCTTATATGGTGGTTTGTGAGCCACAAAGATTTCCTTTTATCAAAAGACTCAAAAAAGAAAACACCTAAAAAGACGAGTCCGATGGAATCCAATGCATTAGTTGTCATGTATTGGTTCATGTCATGATTGCAAATTGGATGGAGAGTCTGGATTACTTGAGCTATCAATATCATTTTGATATTTATCCGTTACTGTGACTAAGCTCACATGTGTGAAGTATGTGGAAGAATTGATTTAACTCATCTTCATTAGGACTGTAATTATCATCAATAGGGTTTTGAGCATCCTGAAAGACTGAGTTAAAAGGTTGAGAAGGTCCTGCAAAGTCTGAGACTGATTCTTCTGTGTCATATTGAGGGCTATTGGGACCAGGTGTGTTAACATCTGGTGCTTCTGGTTCACCAAGAACAAATTCACCTAGATAAGGTCAAATAGAGGAGGAAATGATCAGTGTATCAGGAAAATGATTTATCTCTTTGAGAAAATTTCTAAAAGATTGAAGCACATTGTCTTGATATCATGGACAATATAATGAAGTATGATAAAAATGGACACAGTGTTTAGTGTAAAGGGCTTTAGTATAGGGTTCACAATATGGACGATGAAGGATGAAGAAACAATGAGTAGATTGTTGTCTAGCGGAAGCTTTCCATAGACGATGTTGTGAAATAACCATAGAACATTGTTGTTTCCATTGAGCTAGTGGTTGAAACCACTCAAGAAATGTCCATAACAAAGGCCTTTCATTGTTTATATCACAGAGATGTTGGTAAAGCTGAAGAGGGGATATAGTGATGGCACAAGCATAGAGGACAGAAAGTACCTAAAGATACCATAATGTGTTTTCAGAAAGAGGGTCATAAAGAAAAATCACTTTAAGGTAAGGTGCTTTGAGGTTGAACATTATGGGACTACCAAGAGAGTTAGTTTCACTGAGAAAATGATGCAAATAATAAAACAAACTCATATGAGCAAAAGTGAGGCAACTTCAGAAACATTAGTAGGTGTACTGGCAATGGGAGGAAAGTATTTCTTTGTGATAACAAAAAGGATTTGATGAGCCATAAGAACTTGATAATCAAAGACATTAAAAGATAAAAAGTTTGAGAAGACGATACCTCGCTGAAGAGTAAGAAGATATTTATAATGAGAAAAAGGAAAGAAAATATCTGGAGGCTAGGGTGGATTCTGCTTGAGCAATTTGGATAAGCATGAAGTGTAAGCTGCCACGTATGGTATGAACTCATGAATGTAATTAACAATCTCGAGGAATTGTTGTATTTGTTTCATAGTGAGATTTTCATTAGGAAAGTGTAATAGCTCTTATGCAATATGTGGACTAGGCTGGTAGAATCCATCTTTGAAATGCATACCCAGAAATTCAATCTCCTTTATACCAATAATGCTTTTAGAGGTTGAAAGCATGATGCCATACTATTTAGTAAGATTAAAGAATTGCTTAAGTAAGGCCTGATGTTCTGCATGGGTTTTTGAGAACAGGAAAATATCGTCAATGTAGATGATTGCACTGTTAAGGATAGGCTCATAAATCTTGGTCATGGTTCTTTGAAATAGTGATGGAGATACTTTAAGCCCAAATGGCATAACAATATATTGGTATTGTGCACTGGGAATGTAGCGCCCCCATATCGTAGAGTACCCACCGGAACACCCGTAGGTCATTCTACCCTTCCCGTCGAGGGTGGGATGTTATAGGGAATGTAAAATGTAGTTTTGTATTACTTAATTGGGTGAACACCGAATTGCCAAAATCCTACTTTAAGATCAAACTTAGAAAAGATAACAACTTCTTTTAAAAATAGTACTTGAGTACTGATCTTAGGGAGAGGAAACTTGTCATCTTGCAAGAATGTATTCAGAGGTTTGTAATCAATCACCAATCTCTTTTTACCGCGCTTTTTCTCTGGACGTTTGTTCACATAGAAAGCTTGGCAAGCCCAATCTGACTTTGTGGACTCAATGAGTCCTTGCTTCAGAAGGATGGCACATTCGACTTATGCGAGTTAGGTCATCAAGGTTCATCCCTAGATGTGAAGCTTTTGTAGGATTTATATCCTCATTATTTTTTAAAGGTAGACTTATGAAAAAGTTAGAATTTTTTTAAAGAGGATATGGATGAGAAAACTGCATGTGATTCAGGACAGTAGTCTAACAGTTTATCTCACAATAAGGTATATGGTGTAGGAACTTGAGAAAACTCAAACACATTTTTTACTTCAGTGTATGGACTGTAAAATGATCAATACCTGAGGCCTGTGGATAAGATTTGTAAAGGTGAGGCTTTGCTGTATACATCCATACCAATGAGAATATCTGGGCTAGGTAGATTGCTACCAAGCACTTTAGTCCAATCTGTACACTGTGGAAAGAATCATATTCTGATCTTTCTCTTTGTAATTAGCCTGATCTTGAATGAATTGCCATCTGTAGTAGTAAAGTACTCTTCATGTGAGATCCATGCTTTAGAAGGTAAAATGTTGGGCTTCATAATCGTATGACTAGATCCAGTATCTATAAATCCAATACCTTTGATGGGGCAATCGTATTTGTCTTGTTTGAAGAGTTGGATCTGGGCATATAGTCATTGGACTGGGTACTATCTAATTTCATATGTTGTAGTATGTATAGAGAATCATCCCTTAAAGAAATAGAGGCTTCATCATTAGAGGTCATAACAGAAACAACAAACTTAGTGTCTCCACCTTCAATGGATTGTTGCTCAATAAGATCTTCAAAGTTATTAGAAGAATGAATAGGCAAAATTGATTGCATTTGCTTCAATAACTTGACATCTTTCTTGCTTTTGTGAGGACAGGTTCTTGCAAGGTGTCCTCATTGTCCACAAAGACAACATCGATAAGCTTTCTAAGAATGATGGGATTTCTTCTTAAAGAATCGAACAAATTTTCGTTTTGTTCCAACTTTTCTTATATAATTTTTCCTGTAGGGCTTATAACCTTCCATTTGTCTGCAGAACTTTCGTCGATGATCGACATGATTATGATGAGATTTCTTCTTCTTGTTACAATCATAATTCCTTTTATCTTTGCACTTAATTTGAAGATAAGGCTTTTTACAAGCCTGTTTGATAATTGGACCGCCTTTAACGATATTCTTGAATAAGGCATGTTGATCACAAAGCTTACCAAAAGAGGCTAAAGCAAGCTAGTAGATTTCTCTAAGAGATATATTAGCAATATCCTTTGTAAAGAAACAATGGTCCCTTGTAGCTCTGGTTGTAGTTGATTTGGAAGGGATGAGATAAAAGTATATCGAAGATTAACTATTAAGTCAAGAAGACTTCACTTCTACTAATTTTGGTGACAATCAAATAATAATAATGTTAAAAATGTATGAACTGTTTTGATAAGTTTGTTAAGTCTGCAGAAAAATGTTAGTAACACTTAGTCATCCTAGAAAATACGTCAGCAATAGACGATACACGTCATCATAGATGATACATCAACAATAGATGAAGCGCAACAACAAACGAAGCGACAATATTAGATGATACAAAAAGGAAGATACTCTAGAATGTCAGACAGTTAGTTAGTTAGAGTTAGTTACATGACTCAACTAAATAACGGTTTCTAGAAGATTCAAGAAGCAGTTTCTTAAGAAGATAGTTGGAGACTTAGGCTATAAATACTAGTTCTAATCAAAGACTAAAACAACGTTTTTACAAAAGAGAAAATTCTGATTGTACAATACTTAGAGAAATTCTGTATTCAAAGTGGAAAACAAGAGAGCGAATACAACTATAACGTAAAGCTCAAAAAATATCTTTCTTAAAGAGAGAAAGAAAGGCTAGAGCCTAGAGAGACTAAGATAGCAGAAAGAATACTTTGTAAAAGAGACCTAAAGAGGCTCTGGAAAGCTAGAAAGAATACTTGTAAAGTTGAAGAGTATACTAAAATCTCAGACAAACTCTGAGGACTGGATGTAGCCCATCGTTTGGGGTGAACCAGTATAAAATTGCGGCGTCTATTCTCTAACCTTTACACTTTAATTTTCTTGTTGTTAAACGAGTAGATAAAATTACTTGCGATTCCAATACTTATCAACTTTAGTAAAGTGTTTTTGTATTCATCCGATATTTGTAAAGATATTCAAGAAATCTCAAAAGATTAATATTTTTGAAAAGATTACACAATTCAAACCCCCTTTCTTGTTTATTTTATATACTTTACGTGATTCCTATAATAACCAGTGATTTACTTCAGTTGGTATCAGAGCTCAGTTTCCAAGAACCACCTTTACAAAGTGAGGATAAAGATCTATGGCTGAATCACATGTTTTTATAGCTGAAGGTGCCTCGATCACAAGACCTCCTGCATTCAATGGTGAGGATTATCATTATTAGAAGGACAGGATGCGGCTCTTTATAGAATCCACACATAGTGATCTTTGGGATATCATCGAGAATGGTCCATACACACTAATCGATGATGAAGGCAATATCATTTCTCGTAACAGATGGTCAGCTGATCAGAAAGCTCGATTTCAGTTAAACTCAAAGGCCAAGTTCTTTCTAAGTTGTGCCCTAAGCAGAAGTGAATATGATAAGGTTCATGGATACGAAACTGCAAAGGAAATGTGGGACACATTATCCATCGCACATGAAGGCACAAATCAAGTGAAAGAGTCCAAGATCGGTATTCTTGTACATCAGTATAAGTTGTTCAAGATGAAAGAGGATGAGTCTATTGATTAGATGTTTGGACGATTTCAAACTATCGTTAATGGACTTAAAGCTCTTGGGAGAATCTACGATAATCAAGATTATGTCAGAAAGATTCTCAAAAGTCTTCCTAAAAGATGGAGAACCAAAGTTACAGCAATATAAGAAGCCAAGGACTTAAGCAAGTTGAAGCTAGATTAATTGCTTGTGTAACATCCCATTACTAGTGGGAAGGTTAGATTGGTAAATGTGAGTAACTAATGAGAGTTAGAGATGCATTTCCATGTTCATGAATGATATACCATACACATATATATGAAAAGTGAATTTATTTGCACATGAAAATAAGTATACATGCATTCATGAATAATTCTGGGTATAATTGGATTGATATGTGCATTTTTGAGAATTATGAATGTTTCTATATTGGAAATTTTATGGGTGAGTGAAATTATGATATTTTGAATTTTGGTGAATTTAGGAAATACATGCTGAAAATTTTAGTATATATATATATATATATATATAAAAGAGAAATCTAAAGAAACTTTGGAGATAATTGGTTTGTAAGGATGGGAGCTAATAAGTTTAGTTCAAAAGAAACTAAGTTAGAGTTTAGTCATTAAGAAAGTGATAAGTGTCACTTAGGCTTTTGTGTTAGAAGTAGGTTACTATTCTTTAGGAGTTGACAGGTTAAGTCTTATCTAAA